>CM031629.1:32741159-32747069 GCA_018398815.1 Conus ventricosus | reverse complement strand
GAGCAATCGCATTTTTTTTTTCTTCCAAATTTGACACAAAATAGACGTGTGCCCCTTTTTGTCCGGCAGAAGAATGCTAATTTTTGTCCGGCAGAAGAATGCTAATTTTTGTCCGGCGGAAAAATGATAATTTTTGTCTTGCGGAAGAATGATAATTTTTTTTTGTCTGGCGGAAGAATGATGATTTTTGTCCGGCGGAAGAATGATGATTTTTGTCCGGCGGAAGAATGATAAATTTGTCCGGTGGAAGAAACAATAATTTTTTCTTTCAGATTTGTTTTAAACTCCGCCTGGACTAACCTCACTCAGACCTGAATTTCTTTTCGTTGCTTCACTAGTAGAATCGTCTGCAGTCCAGACCTCAATGACGATGCCAGAATGTGGAATCAGAATTCTGGGAAGCTGAAAGTACATGGGTTTTTAAAAATTTATATCTAAAGACTGGTCGGGTCACTTACAAGCTCTGACTTTGCAGTTCATTGTAAACAAAGATACGCTATAAATCTTAGAGCAACTTATGTTAAGAGGCTCCTGTAAGTCTGCGGCTATGTATATGAAAACTATGTCGTGACAATTATAACTGTGAAACACCAGATTAAAGTTCTGGCTTTGATCTGGCTTTATGCCTGTTTACATGAACTGAGACAGCGAGCAAATATTTTGGCTTTGTGGAATGTGGTTTTGTCAAAGTGTTCCTTGCTTACATTTTAATTATTTGATTTGAATGGCCGTGATTAATTTTAGATCTGCGTCATCTGGGAGGGGGGGGGGGGGGGGATTTGGTGATATCATCATAGTATAATTTGGTAAAAAGTGAGAAGAAAGGTACGGAGATGTGTGTGTGTGTGTGTGTGTGTGTGTGTGTGTGTGTGTGTGTGTGTGTGTGTGTGTGTAGAGGGGGAAAGGAGACAGACAGACAGACAGACACAGAGACAGACAGACAAACAGAGAGCAGAGAGAGAGTACGTGCGTGTGTTTGTATTTGTGTATCTGTTTGTCTGTCTGTGTCTGTGTGCGCGCCTTGTGTACGCGCGTGACACTTGCATGATCACAGAGGTCTGTGTCTGCATGCACAGGGCTGCTGGGCAGTGAAGCAGCCGACAGCCGCATCGTGGGCGGAGAGGAGGCCATCTACGGAGAGCATCCCTACATCTGCTCTCTTCAGTCTTACGACTGGTGGTATGGCTGGTCTCACATCTGCGGCTCTGTCATCTGGAACAACGAATACGTCGTCACCGCCGCTCACTGCGTGACCAGCGGGTGTGTCCTCGCAGAAATACCCGTCTGTTTCGTCACACAGAACTTTTGACATTTCTGCGTTGTTGTTGTTGTTGTTGTTGTTGTTGTTGTTGTTGTTGTTGTTGTTGTTGTTTTCTTTAATGTATTTTTTGGTTGGTTGGTTGGTTCTGCATTCACTTGAGTATAACACAGACACTTCTTGTTGTTGCGGCTCTGGAGGATGTGCTGTTTGTCCAAGGGCATCCTTTGATGATGAATAACAATGATATTGATGAAGATTATAATGATAATGATAATAATAATAATAATAATAATAATAATAATAATGATAATGATGATGACGATAATATCAATGCTGATGACCGTTATGAAGATGATAAGGACAATTTCTATAGCGCCCATTCTGACGATGCAGGCTGCTGGACGCTTTACAAAATATTAACAAATCAATATCTAACATATACGCAGGACGCACACACGCATGCACGCGCGCACACACACACACACACACCACACACACACACACACACACACACACACACACACACACACACACACACTCACACTCACGTGCGCACTTGCATACACACGCATGCATGCATACACGCACACGCACACACACACACACACACACACACATACATACACACACCCCAACACCCCCTTCCCCCCCCCCTCTCTCCCCCCCACACACTGGCACTGACATAACACACACTGTATAACATTTTTTCATCACCGGTTTTGACTGTTGAGGTCAAATTAATGGATACGAAGAATGAATCAGAGTCAGCGCTCGTTGCTGTCGTTGTTGTTCGGCCGTCGAGGACCACTTCTGTCATCTAGGGGTTGGGCGGGTGTGTGTGTGTGTGTGTGTGTGTGTGTGTGTGTGTGTGTGTGTGTGGGGGTGGGGTGGGGGGGGGGGGGAGGATGATGAAATGATTCGTAGATACGCAGGTGGCAGATTAAGCCGATGCGTGCACGGAATGTGCGGTGACAACTTGGATATGTAGTGTGGAATTATTATTATTATTATTATTATTATTATTATTATAATATTGGGTATTTATATAGCGCCTATCCTCGGTCACATACCAGGCTCTAAGCGCTTTTCAATAAACACACTACCTCACTCACTCAACGGGCTGCCTACCCAGGTAGAGCCGGCCGAAGAGCAGCCTACTGGCGCTCATTCAGTCGTTTCCCGTTCCATTCAAATATCAGTCCCTCATTTTCATTTATCTCATTTATTCCTTGAGTTTCTCACATAGGATGCATGCGATGTTTTATACGTGTCCTCCATTTCCACCGGTACACGATGGCACACGATAACAGCAAGTGACAACCCTTGATTGCTGGCGCGGGCTTTCCTTGCCTGTCTCTGTTGTTGCGTTGCAGCTGTCCTCCTTTCTCCATATAAACTGGCGTCTTTGTGGATAGAGTAGCGCCATCTAGCTCCATCCATTGCAGTTTGTTCCCATGTGTCAGGGTTGATGTTAAACGCTTCCAAGAATGTTTTGAGAGTGTCTTTGGAGCGTTTCTTCTGACCTCCATGGGAACGCTCTCCTTGTTGCAGCTCACCGTAGAAGATCGAGTCTCTTGGGTGGCCGGTGGTCTGGCATGCGAGCTACATGACCTGCCCATCAAAGATGAGACAGCATTAGGATGGTGTGGATGGTTGACGGGCCTGCTTGGTCAAGCACCTCTGTGTCTGGGATTTTGTCTTGCCGTTTTATGTTTAACAATCTTCTGCGGCAGGCTGTGTGGAAGTGGTTCAGTTTCTTGGCATGCCGTTGGTACGCTGTCTATGTTTTACATGCACAGAGGAGTATGGGGAGAACAACTGCTCTGTACACCTTCAGCTTGGTCTCTAGACTGATGCCTCTTCTATTCCAAACATAGGTGTGTTGTCTGCCAAAGGTTGCACTTACTTTTGCAATTCTGATGCTCACTTCATCATTGATGGTGACGTTCTGGGGCAGTGTGCTACCAAGGTAGGTGAATTTACCCACTGCAGCGAGTCTCACGCCATTGACTGTGTTGTGAGGCTCATGGTAGGGTCTGCCTGGCGAAGGTTGATGCAGGACTTCTGTCTTCTTTGTATTTATGGTGAGACCAAAGTTGGCGCAGGCTACAGAGAACTTGTTGATGCTGGATTGCATGTCAGTTTCTGAGCCAGCGTTGAGAGTGCAGTTATCAGCAAACAGAAAGTCCTTGATGATGTCTGTCATAACCTTTGATTTTGCCTGGAGCCTTTTGAGGTTGAACAGCTTTCCATCTGTTCTGACACTGACCGTAGATGCATACGTCTCCTTCTATGAAGGCGTCAGTCAGCATTGCAGAGAACATGATGCTGAACAGAGTAGGCACTAAAACACAGCCTGGCTTGACGCCATTTGTGACAGGGAATGTGCTAGATGTCTCTCCATCGTCCTGAATACGGACCTGCATGCCGTTATTGAATTGCCGCACCATAGAGACGAATTTCGGTGGGCATCCGTATTTAGCCACGACCTTCCATAGTCCCTCTCTATTGACAGTATCGAAGGCCTTGGTCAGGTCGACATAGGGGGAGAACAGGTCGGCATTTTGTTCCTGACATTTTTCTTGGAGCTGTCTAGCAGCAAATACCATATCAATGGTTCCTCTGTGTTTCTGAAGCCGCACTGGGTCTCCAGCAACAGCTCTTGCTCAAGGTATGTAACAAGGCAGTTCATCAGAATCCTAGCGCGTATCCTGCCTGTTATAGAAAGGAGGGATATGCCTCAGTGGTTGTCACAAGCCTGGATGTTCCCTTTGCGCTTATACAAATGGATTATCGATACATCTTTGAACTCCTGAGGGATCGTCTCCTGTTGTCACATCAGAAGAAACAAATGATGAATCTTTTCAGTCAAAGCTGAGCCACATTCTTTGTAGAATTCAGCTGACATGGAGTCTGAGTCTGGAGCTTTACAAATGGACAACAAAGGTATCGCTTCCTGGCTCTTCAATAATGTTGGTGCTTCATCCATTTCTTTGATGATGGGCACTTGAGGGAGCCGGTCGATGGCTTTGTTATTGATAGATGATGGGCAGTTTAGCACACTGTTGAAACGTTCTGCCCAGAGTTTGAAGATCTGTTCCTTGTCGGTGATCAACGTGTTTCCATCGTTCATGATGCGTGGGATGAACGTCAGGGCACTACATAGAAACTGTTCTTGCCTCTATTCCTTTACTGCCATTGTTACCTCTCCCTCCAACGTCTGACCAGCGCGTTGGGCTAATGCATAGGTCAGACATCTGCTGTCATATCCACGAGACCCTCTTCTTCAATTCTCTCACCTCAGTCATTAATTCATTTTTCCATTAACTTTAAATCATGAACTCGAAACTTAGCGGCTGTGGTGGAGCGTGCATGGATTAGTCCCCAAGCAGTGACGCCTCCTGAAAGTGTATAAATCCATGCAAAAAACTGTGCAGTTTGCTGCATTCTGACACGGTCCATCTGACTCGTATGAATCTATGTGACTGTCCACCGTCTCAATGAGCGCCAAAGAGATGTGTGGTTTGTCCGCCAACAGCTTAGAGTAGGCAATGTGCCATGGTGTAACCGATGGGATCCGAAATTATCATACCCTTCCCCAATACAAAACTATGGATAATAAATTCTATCAAATGAACACCCTGTGTGGAAAAAAAAAGTTCCCCAATAAGGTGATACTGCTGGAAGATAAATAATCTCCAAGATTCTCAACTTTGCTGTGTAGGAAGGCAAAAAGGATATTGTACATGGGAGCAGAGAACATGTTTCAATGTGGTACTAGTTGGGATGTATAGAAACAACCATCATGTTTTAATGTGGAACTAGTTGGGATGTATAGAAACAACCATCATGTTTCAATGTGGAACTAGTTGGGATGTATAGAAATAACCATCATGTTTCAATGTGGAACTAGTTGGGATGTATAGAAACAACCATCATGTTTCAATGTGGAACTAGCTGGGATGTATAGAAACAACCATCATGTTTCAATGTGGAACTAGCTGGGATGTATAGAAACAACCATCATGTTTCAATGTGGAACTAGCTGGGATGTATAGAAACAACCATCATGTTTCAATGTGGAACTAGCTGGGATGTATAGAAACAACCATCATGTTTCAATGTGGAACTAGCTGGGATGTATAGAAAACAACCATCATGTTCAATGTGGAACTAGCTGGGATGTATAGAAACAACCATCATGTTTCAATGTGGAACTAGCTGGGATGTATAGAAACAACTATTCTTTGAGGAAGTCAACTACCTGGGCAACAAGCTGTGAAAAGGGGGTAACAAAAAAGAAAGAGAACAAAACTATCAGCAGAACGAAGTGAGTGGCTTTGTCTCTTTGGGACAGTACAGAGCCTAACGTCAAATGTCTGGCCGTGGAGACCTAATTTGAAGACAACGTCGACAGACATGAAGATGGGAATCATTCTGTTGTCGCTGGTGAAAATGATGTTTGAACTCTCTCTCTCTCTATCTTCCCTCGTGCCACTCCCTACTCCGGTACCAACGAGGTACTACGGTCAATACGTGCATTTTCGGCAGTGAAACTTTATACAGGACGATGGCATTTGTCGTCATTTAGATTAATCACAGCTGGGCTGAGCTTACTTTTTTTCTCAAAGAATGGATGACATGGCCAA
>CM031629.1:32723659-32736159 GCA_018398815.1 Conus ventricosus | reverse complement strand
ACAAACTCTGTATACTACTGAAGACATCATCTGCCTACAGCACTGCCCCCTCCCTCCTTACCCCCCCTTTATACTACTGAAGACATCATCTGCCTACAGCACCCCCCCCCCCTACCCTCATTACCCCTTTCGCTTCTCTACTGACCCATCCCCTATCTCCAACCCGTCCCCTCCCCCTCCCTCCCCCCCCCGGAAATAAATGTCCCACTTCCGTCCCACTCCCCAAGGTTACACACCAACAAATGCATTAACCTCACGCAGTTGTTTCCCTTGAACTTTGTCCGTCGCCCATTGTGTGACCTTTGGCGTGGTGTGTGTGCAGGGGGACAGTGGGGGTCCTGTCCGCTGTGGGAACACCATCACGGGCATCACCTCCTGGGGCATCAGCACCTGCAGTGGGGATTATCCCAGCGTGTACACCCGGGTGTCCTACTTCACGACTGGCTGGTAAGCAATGGGGGCAGCCAGTAAACCTCGGCGCAGTGAAATGTTCCTCCATCCCTGGTCTTCCAAATGATGTCTGGCAGTCAGCAGAACCAACTGCAGCGTAAAGTCTAGCATCCAAGTGCGTGGAGGACTTTGCATGGAGGACCGAAGAAACTATCGGCGTTTGGAGTTTGTGTTAAAACTATCGGTATGCAAAGGTAGTTCAATAATGAAGGACCATCTCTTTTGTTCTTTAGTTTTTGTTTTGGATTTCATGCTAGGTTGTGGGTGCCTCCATCCGAACCAACTCTCCTTTCCAGTCCCTCTCCATGAGTGTTTCAGCCAATTTGTCAAAGGAAGATGCGGTGTCTTTTAGCCTTTAATCATTGTCCTATCTTCGGTCATGAAAACCAGCCCTTGCACGAAAAAGTTGCACAAGCTGTTATTAGTAACAGGAGAGGATAAGAAAAGCTTAGTGTCCTGCACGATTCCTAAAGCTTGGTGACAACAAGACATTCAATTTAGCTCGTGTCTGAAAAAAACCCAATCTTTTTGAATTATCGTGATCAATTACTGCAGATATCATTTGGTGATCATACGACTGCCAAAACCGTCTGACATGGATACTGAGGGACTTGCCACAAAGATTTCTGTTTTAAGTGTAGTCTCTATGTTGTATGACAATGGCAAGGAATTTGTTATGTTCACGACTATAATGCCATTGTGATCTGTAGCCAATAAACTCTCTGCAAACACAGGAATGCCTTTTCTGTTTCTTCTTCGGTGTTTGTTTCTCTCTCTCCCTGTGTGTGTGTGTGTGTGTGTGTGTGTGTGTGTGTGTGTGGTGTGTGTGTGTGTGTGGTGTGTGTGTGTTGTCTTCCCTGCAAATTACCTTTATTTAGCGTCTGTTCCTTTTTATTATTATTGTCCAATGCCACTCTTGGATTCTCCCCTCTCTCTCTCTCTCTCTCTCCTCTCTCTCTCTCTCTCTCTCTCTCTTCTCTCCCCCCTCTTCCCTCTCTTCTCTCTCTCTCTCTCCCTCCCTCCCTCTCTCTCTCTCTCTCTCTCTCTCTCTCTCTCTCTCTCTCTCTCTCTCTCTCTCTCTCTCTCAAGAAGACACCTTTTCGCGAACTTACTGGCGGTCGAGAACCAGTACACGTGACACACAACACTTTGTTTTTTTTAGGATGAAAGGCATCTTTCTCCCAACTTAAAATGCACACAAACACACGAACAATTCCTACAACAACAATAACAGGGAGTTGCGGTACTACTGTCCAATAAACTATTTAGGGGCCACTGTCCAATAAACGATCTTTAGGTACGACTGTCCAATAAACTATATTCGGTAGCACTGTCCAATAAACCATCTTTAGGTAGCACTGAACAGTAAACCATCTTTAGGTGCCACTGTCCAATAAACCATCTTTAGGTAGCACTGAACAGTAAACCATCTTTAGGTAGCACTGTCCAATAATCCATCTTTAGGTAGCACTGAACAGTAAACCATCTTTAGGTAGCACTGTCCAATAAACCATCTTTAGGTAGCACTGAACAGTAAACCATCTTTAGCTAGCACTGTCCCAAATAATCTATCTTTAGGTGCCACTGTCCAATAATCATCTTTAGGTAGCACTGAACAGTAAACCATCTTTAGGTAGCACTGTCCAATAATCCATATTTAGGTACCACTGTCTAATAAACCATCTTTAGGTACCACTGTCCAATAAACCATCTTTAAGTACCACTGAACAGAAAACCATCTTTAGGTACCACTGTCCAATAAAACATCTTTAAGTACCACTGTACAGTAAACCATCTTTAGGTAGCACTGTCCAATAATCCATCTTTAGGTAGCACTGTACAGTAAACGATCTTTAGGTGGCACTGAACAGTAAACCATCTTTAGGTACCACAGCCCAATAATCCATCTTTAGGTAGCGCTGTCCAATAAACCATCTTTAGGTAGCACTGAACAGTAAACCATCTTTAGGTACCACTACCCAATAATCCATCTTTAGGTACCACTGTCCAATAAAACATCTTTAGGTAGCACTGAAGAAGTAAACCATCTTTAGGTAGCGTAGCACTGAACAGTAAACCATCTTAGTAGCACTGAACAGTAAACCATCTTTAGGTAGCACTGAACAGTAAACCATTTTTAGGTAGAACTGTCCAATAAAACATATTTAGGTACCACTGTCCAATAAACCATCTTTAGGTAGCACTGAACAAGTAAACCATCTTTAGGTATCACTGAACAGTAAACCATCTTTAGGTAGCACTGAACAGTAAACCATCTTTAGGTAGCACTGAACAGTAATCCATCTTTAGGTAGACTGTCCAATAAAACATATTTAGGTACCACTGTCCAATAAACCATCTTTAGGTAGCACTGAACAAGTAAACCATCTTTGGGTAGAACTGTCCAAAAAAACCATCTATAGGTAGCACTGTTCAATAATCCATCTTTAGGTAGCACTATCCAATAAACCATCTTTAGGTAGCACTGTCCAATAAACCATCTTAGGTAGCACTGAACAGTAAACCATCTTTAGGTAGCACTGTCCGAAGAACTATCTTTCAACAGCAACAAAACATTAAGTGTCGCAGCTCTAACTTCTGTCAAACATCAGGGGGAGATAAGCATTCATATCTGCAGCGGTAGATAACTCTGCCTAACTAACAGTATGTGCTTGAGTGGGTGAATGGGGAAAAATAAAACAAATGCTTCTCAAAATGAGCCTTCAGCAAGCTTATAGTCTCCAAGGGGGAGACAATCTCCAATGGGGAGGAAACTCACTAACACATACTCCTGGTCAGATACCGATATTTCGACACATCAACAGAAGACACTAGTGAGGAGGGGCTGATCGGGAATGGTCCGATACAGTTTACCCTGCACACAGCTCGAGGCCAGTACCCTCACATCTTAGCTACTCGTGTTTCGCATTAATGACCATTCACTCAAGCCCCATTCCCACTTTGGTCGTCTTTCTGTGTGTTCCAAGTCTGATTCTCAGCAAATGTTGAACAGTACACTACTCCCAAACAACTGGGATGACTAGACTTGGGTGGAAACCTAGTGCTGCGTTTTCTTTTTCTTTCTTTTATTTATATGTACAAAACTTTCTAAATCGATTGACTTACACAGAAACAACGTCCACGAACTTAAAAGAAAACAACAACAACAACACTATTCCGTCTGACAACACGGGACAAAAGGACAAACACATTTCGGCCTGTTTGGTTTTCTCCAAGCAAGATAAACAATATGCAGCCCAATGAAGACGAAGTACGAGCAATCGCTTATCTCCTCAAATTGAGTGCAAATAGACGTTGAGTGAAAATTCACAATTTGAGGAGATAAGTGATTGTTCGTTCTTCGTTTTCATTGTCCTGAATGTTGTATATTTTGTCTGAAGAAGACCAAGAGGTCAAAACACGTCGTATTTTGTCTTGCAGTCTGTCCCTTTCGTCTGGTGGAATAGTATTTTTCCTTTTAAGTTTGTGGCACTATCCTCCTGCAGTCACCTAACTTTGCAACTCACTTTCTGAACCGATTGACTTACCGATAAACACCGTCCACCTACTGACTTACAGAGAAACACGTCCACCTATTGACTTACAGAGAAACAACGTCCACCTACTGACTTACAGAGAAACAACGTCCACCTACTGACTTACAGAGAAACAACGTCCCCCAATTGACTTACAGAGAAACAACGTCCCCCAATTGACTTACAGAGAAACGTCCACCTATTGACTTACAGAGAAACAACGTCCACCTATTGACTTACAGAGAAACAACGTCCACCTATTGACTTACAGAGAAATAACGTCCACCTATTGACTTACAGAGAAATAACGTCCACCGACTGATTTACAGAGAAACTACGTCCACCGATTGACTTACAGAGAAACAACGTCCACCGATTGACTTACAGAGAAACAACGTCCCCCGATTGACGTACAGAGAAACAACGTCCCCCGATTGACGTACAGAGAAACAACGTCCCCCGATTGACTTACAGAGAAACTACGTCCACGGATTGACTTATAGAGAAACAACATCCACCGACTGACTTATAGAGAAACTATGTCCACCGACTGACTTATAGAGAAACTATGTCCACCGACTGACTTATAGAGAAACTATGTCCACCGACTGACTTACAGAGAAACTATGTCCACCGATTGACTTACAGAGAAACTACGTCCACCGACTGACTTATAGAGAAACTATGTCCACCGACTGACTTACAGATGAACAACGTCCACAAAGCCGAAGAAGGACACCAAAAAAACATAAGCACAAGTTACGATTGGTCCTGTTTCCAGTTCTCTCTCCACTAGACCTTCCTTTGCTATCAAACTCGGCGTATGCTGCAAAACCTCTTTTACACTACTTAAGAAGAACAAGAACAAGAACAAGGAGAACAAGAAGGAAAAGAACAAGGACAAGAACAAGAAGAAATGGTGATGAAAGTGTTGCAGTGAGAGGAGGGTACAAAGAGGACTCTTTGCTGAACAAACAGCTTTTCCACACATAATTATAATCTGCGTGTTGTTCAGGTGTTGAATACCTAGTCTTTAAAGTCGAATGACGGTATTTGCTATCATTTCAGGAAAATAATAAATATCTGTTTTTGGAAATGTAACAGAAAGCTTTCATGAGAAGAGAGAGAGAGAGAGAGAGAGAGAGAAGAGAAGAGAGAGAAGAGAGAGGAGAGAGAGAGAGAGAGAAGAGAGAGAGAGAGAGGAGAGAGGAGAGAGAGAGGAGAGAGAGAGAGAGAGAGATCGTATGTCCAAATCTACGTTTTACAGAAAACAAAAACGAAGACTTCCACATTCCACACTGATCATGATGCTCAGGAAAGATTTTGCAACAGAGCAAAGACAGAGAGAGGAGGGTGACTTCAGGCAGAAACTGAAACAAGAACAAAGACAGAGAGAGAGAGAGTGGGGTGACTTCAAGCGGAAACTGGAACAAGAACAAAGACAGAAAGAGAGAGAGAGAGTGGGGTGACTTCAGGCGGAAACTGAAACAAGAACAAAGACAGAGAGAGAGTGGGGTGACTTCAGGTGGAAACTGAAAAAAGAACAAAGACAGAGAGAGAGTGGGGTGACTTCAGGTGGAAACTGAAACAAGAACAAAGACAGAGAGAGTGGAGTGACTGCAGACGGAAAGTGAAACAAGAACAAAGACAGAGAGAGAGTGGGGTGACTTCAGGCGTAAACTGAAACAAGAACAAAGACAGAGAGAGAGAGAGTGGGGTGACTGCAGGCGGAAACTGAAAAAAGAACAAAGACAGAGAGAGAGAGAGAGTGGGGCGACTTCAGGCGGAAAGTGAAACAAGAACAAAGACAGAGAGAGAGAGAGAGAGAGAGTGGGCGACTTCAGGCGGAAAGTGAAACAAGAACAAAGACAGAGAGAGAGGGGGGCGACTTCAGGCGGAAACTGGAACAAGAACAAAGGCAGAGAGAGAGAGAGAGAGAGTGGGGTGACTGCAGGCGGAAAGTGAAACAAGAACAAAGACAGAGAGAGGGGGCGACTTCAGGTGGAAAACTGAAACAAGAACAAAGACAGGGAGAGAGAGTGGGTGACTTTAGGCGGAAACTGAAACAAGAACAAAGACAGAGAGAGTGGGGTGACTGCAGGCGGAAACTGAAACAAGAACAAAGACAGAGAGAGTGGGGCGACTTCACGCGGAAAGTGAAACAAGAACAAGACAGAGAGAGTGGGGTGACTGCAGGCGGAAAGTGAAACAAGAACAAAGACAGAGAGAGTGGGGCGACTTCAGGCGGAAACTGAAACAAGAACAAAGAGAGAGAGAGAGAGAGAGTGGGGTGACTGCAGGCGGAATCTGGAACAAGAACAAAGACAGAGCGAGTGGGGTGACTGCAGACGGAATCTGGAACAAGAACAAAGACAGAGAGAGTGGGGTGACTGCAGGCAGAAACTGAAACAAGAACAAAGACAGAGAGAGAGAGAGAGAGTGGGGCAACTGCAGGCGGAAACTGAAAAAGGAACAAAGACAGAGAGAGTGGGGTGACTGCAGGCAGAAACTGGAACAAGAACAAAGACAGAGAGAGAGAGTGGGGTGACTTCAGGCGGAACTGAAACAAGAACAAAGAGAGAGAGAGTGGGGTGACTTCAGGCAGAAACTGAAACAAGAACAAAGACAGAGAGAGAGAGTGGGGTGACTGCAGACGGACACTGAAACAAGAACAAAGACAGAGAGAGAGTGGGGTGACTTCAGACGGAAACTGGAACAAGAACAAAGACAGAGAGAGAGTGGGGTGACTGCAAGCGGAAACTGAAACAAGAACAAAGACAGAGAGGTGGGGTGACTTCAGACGGAAACTGAAACAAGAACAAAGACAGAGAGAGTGGGGTGACTTCCGGTGGAAACTGAAACAAGAACAAAGACAGAGAGAGAGGAGTGGGGCGACTTCAGGCGGAAACTGGAACAAGAACAAAGACAGAGAGAGAGAGAGAGTGGGCGACTTCAGGCGGAAACTGAAACAAGAACAAAGACAGAGAGAGTGGGGTGACTGCAGGCAGAAACTGGAACAAGAACAAAGACAGAGAGAGAGAGAGAGAGTGGGGCGACTTCAGGCGGAAACTGAAACAAGAACAAGACAGAGAGAGAGAGAGAATGGGGCGACTGCAGGCGGAAATTGAAACAAGAACAAGACAGAGAGAGTGGGGCGACTTCAGACGGAAACTGAAACAAGAACAAAGACAGAGAGATTTGGGTGACTGCAGACGGAAACTGAAACAAGAACAAAGACAGAGAGAGTGGGGTGACTTCAGGCGGAAACTGAAACAAGAACAAAGACAGAGAGAGAGAGAGAGAGAGAGAGAGAGTGGGGCGACTTCAGGCAGAAACTGAACAGAACAAAGACAGAGAGGTTGGGGTGACTGCAGGCAGAAACTGGAACAAGAACAAAGACAGAGAGAGAGAGAGAGTGGGGCGACTTCAGCGGAAACTAGAGAACAGTAAAATGTGTGTACTGGCTCAACCGCTCTCAACCAGTTCGAGCGGTTGACTCAGAACACACATTTTACTGTTCTCTGATAATCCATCACACATTCTCTTTCAATACCAAAAAATAACGATTTATTCTACAAACAAACATACTGTGTAGGATTATCCGTTTCAATACTAATTTACTAAACTTTTCAGATTTTAATTTTTGTTTAATCCTGCGTTTTTCTGGTCATTTTCAATAACATCATTTTCACGCAAACATTCATCAAATGCATCTCTGTCTTTCATGTGAATAAAACTACAGTCTTTAACTGTTCTCTAAAGTCTTTTAAAACTGAGTTATATTTTTGACATAAATCCACACACTTATCCTAGCATGTCTTCCACTAAAAGCTAGTTTTGACAAAGTTTTCTTTCTGCCGAACGCCTCAATCAACTAGGTCCAACGTCCTATGTGATCACTTGGCCTAGTTTATGCTGAGCTTTGCAGGTCAAACAACCTATTGTGATCGCTTGACCCAGTTTACTAGGGCCGGCAACTAGGCCAAGTGATCACATAGGGTCGTTTGACCCTAGTTTACTGCACTGCTTTGTAGGCCAAGTGATCGCCCACGACTCCCGTAGGGTCGTTTGACCTAGTTTACTGCACTGCTTTGTAGGCCAAGTGATCACATAGGGTCGTTTGACCTAGTTTACTGCACTGCTTTGTAGGCCAAGTGATCATCATAGGGTCGTTTGACCTAGTTTACTGCATCTGCTTTTGTAGGCAAGCATCACATAGGGTCGTTGACCTAGTTTACTGCTGCGCTTTGTAGGCCAAACGACCCTATGTGTTCACTTGACCTGCAAACTCGCGGCAAACTAAGGCCAAGTGATCATATATGATCGCTGACTGCAAAGCGCTGGCAGTAGTACCGGCAAAGCTCAGCGGCAAACTAGGCCAACGACCTATGTGATCACTTGGCCTAGTTTGATTGAGGTGCGCGTTGGGACATCAACCTGTTTGTACACAAAGCAAGAAAGTGGCCCTAGTAGTTCACTTCTTGTTTGTTTGTTGGTGTTTGTGTGTTATTGTCCTACCCCACGCATTGCACACCCCCACCCCACCCCACCCCACGCATGCACTCAAGTCACTTCTAAGTTTTTAACTCATGTTACCCAAGTCACTTCTAAGTTCTTACTCAAGTTGTCCTCAAGTCATCCTCAAGTTGTCCTCAAGTCATCCTCAAGTTGTCCTCAAGTTATCCTCAAGATTCATTACTCAAGTCATCCTCAAGTCACCCCAAGTCACTTCTAAGTTCTTACTCAAGTTGTCCTCAAGTCATCTCAAGTTCTTACTCAAGTTACCTCAAGATTGTAATTAAGTCATCCTCTCAGTACAACCAAGTTCTTATTCAAGTTTTCTTATAATTATCAAAAAACAATACATCTATGTTTTTATCTTAAATAGTAAATGTCTAATATAGTACACACACGCCTCAAAAACGCGTCATCGTTGAGGATGTCTTGCTCAGCGTTCTCTGCGCGAGATCGGTCAGCATAGATCTTAATGAAGTTCTTACATCCTAAGCAACCGCATTGATTACAATTCTGGTCTATGGAAATGTCTTTTATAGACTCCATGTCTTTATTTATTGACTCCATCATTTATAATACGCCATGATCTATTTTTATCAAAAAATTTTAAAATTAAGTTTCTTAAAATATTATTACATTTCAAATGGATCAAAACGATCTTTTATTGTTGGCGGTTTTGGCATTGTTTTGTCTTCTGTATTTAGTGGTTGAGGTTGTTTTAACTTCTTTGGTTCTTGTTGCATTGTTTATATATTTTATAACAGTAATAACCACACCCAGCAGCAGTACAAAAAACGCGCCATCGCTGAGGATGTCTTGCTCAGCGTCCTTGCGCAAGATTGGGCAGCATAGATCTTAATGAAGTTCTTACATCTAAGCAACCGCATTGATTCAATTCTGGTCTATGGAAATGTCTTTTATGACTCCATGTCTTTATTTATTGACTCCATCATTTTATAATACGCCATGATCTATTTTTATGAAAAAAATTTAAATTAAGTTCTTAAAATATTATTACATCCAAATGGATCAAACGATCTTTTGTTGTTGTGGTTTTGGCATGTTTTTGTCTTCTGTATTATGGTTCAGGTTGTTTGATGCTTTGGTTCTTGTTGTCATTTTTTATATATTTTATACAGTAATAACCGCCCCAGCGCAGCAAGGCGCCAAAAATGGCAACAGTTTTAAGTTCAATATTCCATGAAGACTTTGGCGCTGTTAGGTCTTGATCATATGGAGTTTTTAAGCTGGCATTGAATCAACTTGTTCTGGCGTTGGCGGTTTATTTATGAGTTATATTCTGTGATTTGTAACTGTAATTTTTTTTGTCTGTTCCACTCTGCTAATTTTCTTCCTGCTTTAACACGCCCAGGATGCTTTTCACTGGTCTCCACCTGATTCAGTGTTTTCTGATTTTCTGGCTTGGTTACTTTCTCCACATGATTCAGTGTTTTGATTCTGCTGATTTTCTGGCTCGGTCATTTTGAAGGGAAATAAAATCTATATGATTAAAAGTAATTAATCCCATGATTAATGGTGATAACAATGTTCCAAATCTGTAATATAGATCGCATCCTAGAGACTCTAATGACTTTGTTAAAACTGGATCCTGCGTTAAATCATACATAAAGTCTTGTTCAGAATCAATGGGAGCAAATTTACTGACTAGTTTAGTGTACAAACTAAGAACCGTTTGCCCGACGCTTTTCACCATTCTAGACCCTAGCTGCGCTTCATACCTGTTGTGATACTTTATAATGTCTTGTGGCGACATCTGTTGTATCTGTTCTATGCTGAATTCATTTCCGAGGAACTGTTTTGTTTTTCCACACGCCGCCAAAGAATACAGCCTTTCCTTTTTGGGCATAATAGCTTGGTCATCAACTTCTTCATTTGTAAGTCCAAGACAGTTTATTCCGCTCTGTAGCTCTAGCAGATCATCGCTGTTCATGTTTTTATTAATTATATTATTTTATTTTTTAAAATGAGCACCGAAAAAACTGTTGCCAACCTTGTATACCATTCGCTGTTTATTGGGGGCCTAAAGTGTAGGATACATAATGCTTGGTAAAAAGCCTGTAAAAATAAAACCGACAGATCTTGGCAAAACTAGACTTTGAGGATTCAGCAAAACTGATTGCTATTATTACAGCTTCGTTCGCTACGAAAGATTTTCTAGTTAAGCAAGGAATAATTCCAGAGAATATAAAATATGTAAAAAAAAATACATTTATAAAAAATGGCTTCACTCGTAATGATGATAGGTGGTGCTGTGGTTAATGCGCTTGCTTTTAGCGGAAGTAATTACGCATTTAGTAAACTACGGGACGACGGCGAGAGAAAAAGACATAACAAAGCTTATGGAGCAACTAGCAGCTGCACAAGACGCCTATGAAAAGCAGAGAATTGAGCAGTTAGATTTTATTAATAACACACTGAAAAAACAGGGGCATGCAGCTTACACATTTAAAGATGTTGATCAAGCAATAAAAGAGTATATCTTGTAACAGGCAAACAATCGAGACATTACCCCACCAAATTTAGCGACTTTTATCATCCATCAGAAAAACAAAGATGCAAGAAATCGCGTTTATTGCCTTTGGTATGACCGTCGTGTATTTTGTTGCGCATAATATTGGCTGAATAAAAAATGAACAAAATCTATTATTCGCCAAAGGATATTGGAAGGGGATAACGGCAATAAAAAAGCTAAGCCAAGCAGCGGGGGTCAGTGAACAAACGCAAAAGGAATGGTTATCTAAAACAAGCGATTTGGCAAATTTATTACCGGCGCCTAAACGAATACAGAGACCACACTTTGTGAACACAATACGAACGACACCCATCAAATGGACCTTCTATATTTACCTCATGATACGATTAGACGAAAAAGATTTAAGTACGCACTCACAGTCATTGACGTAGCTTCAAGATACAAAGATCGGAACCATTAACACAAAAGAGTGCTTCTGCTGTTGCTGTTGCCATACAACTGTATACCAACGAGGCCCGCTAACTTATCCTCGCATGATTCAAGTCGGTGATGGAAAAGAATTTAAAGGGCGAGTCGTGAATCAATTATTGTTAAAACATAGAGTTACCATTAAAAGAGGCATTCCGGGAGTTCACAGATCACAGGCTTTAGTTGAAAACTTTAACAAACAGTTAGCGAAGACTTTTTTCTTACCAGTATCACAGAGAGCTTATTGACAATTCTCACAACACAGAATGGGTTAGAAGACTGCCCTCAGTTTTGGCGCAATGATAATGAAGAATTTAAAGGGCTAAAACCAGTACAAGCAATCAAAAAACAAACAATAGATGTTGTTGAAGGAGAGTCTTCATTTGGCAAACTATTGCCGTTTGGTTTAAAAGTAAGGTACCTTTATTTGCCGGGGGAAGCAGAAGGGGACACTCGCATCAGGGCAACAGATCAGTTTGGAGTGTTGACCCATATGAAATAAAAAGAATTGTAAAAATGAATCCGCCGTGTATTATTTACGAGAAACTGACACAACGAAACATCCGGCTCCTCAAAGATCTTTTGTGAAAGAAGAACTGCAGATAATCCCACCAGACACAGTTCCAGTTGCTTAATTAATTTACGGTTCTACAATGTCCGATTGCATATGAAAACTCTGGATTAACAAATACACGTTTTGTGGTTTGTTCTATCTAATGACTTCTTTGTTAAACCGTTGTGTTGATCTCATGTAGATTAGATCGCAGTTTTACGTTGTCATGATGAAAAGTCTTATTATCAAACAATGCTCTTTGTAGTTGTCATGAGATATGTTTGACTGCACAACACTGCGAGATATTCCCTTTGCTTTCTTAATGGTTTTCTCCTGGCTCGAAATACTGTACATTTTCGACCTTTACAACCAATAAAACTCCTATTGATCACTCTTTAGATAATCATGCTCCCATCTTTCATCTTTAAAACCTTCTTATTAGTATATTGAATGCAAAGGCGAATACTTTAGGATAATCAGAGTT
>CM031629.1:32709742-32717242 GCA_018398815.1 Conus ventricosus | reverse complement strand
CAACACACACACACACACACACACACACACACATACCACACACACACACACACACACACACACACACACACACACACACACACACACTGACAGCATTTCTACGTTCCCATTCTAAAGTACTCCTGTTCTATGAGAACTGGGAGTACAACAAGATGCTGATAGCAATAATGATAGAAGTAATAATAATGAGTATCATAACAACACTATCATCAACAACAACAACAACAAACAACAACAACAGCAACAACAAGAATAATGATGGTGATTATGATGATGATGACAATGATGATAATTTTAATGATACTACTACTACAGCTACAACAACAACAACAATAACAACAACAACAACTACTACTGCTACTACAACTACTAATGACAACAACAGTAACAGTAATAATCATAATAATGATGTTGATGATGATGATGACGATGATGTTGATGATGATGATGATGATGATGATGATAATGATTTCACCGGTACTGCAACTACTAATGGTAGATAATGATAGATACCAATAAAAAAATGATAATCGTTACAATAATTTTGATAATGAGGACAACAACACAACGATGATGATGATAGTAATGGTAATAATAATAACGATCATGATAATAATAATGATAATAGTGATGACGACGATAATAATAATAATAATAATAATAATAATAACAATGATAGTAGTAGTAGTAGTAGTAGTAGTAGTAGTAGTAGTAGTAGTAGTAGTAGTAGTAAGAATGATAAGAAAAATAATAGCAATAAAGAATGTTAAGAAAAATAAAAGCAATAACAACAATAATAACAATAATAGTAATAATAATAACAAGGATAGTGATAAGTAGTAGTAGTAGTAGTAATGATAATAATGATAAGAAAAACAATAACAATAACAACAATGATAGTAACGATAATAACAATGATAGTAATAATAATAATAGCGATACTAGTACTACTGCTACTACCACTACAGATAGCATTTGCCCATCCACCCTCACAACACCAGCCCACAGTCCACCGTACTACTCATTATTTGCCTCATGTAAATTACAAACACTTCACCTCTTATTTACATATATATATATATATATATATATATAATATATATATATATATATATATATATATATATTATATATATATATTTGTTAAAATAAGGTATTAAAAGAAATCTACAAATTTGTTTCGAACGCCTTGCGCTGTCATCAGGATGGCTTTTGGTTTGCCCACCGCCGATGTTATATAGCGTGTGGGCTCACGTTTGCGGTTGTTTGCACGTGCGGGTTGGCTGCACGTGTTTTTTGGGGGCTTTCAGGTTTTTGTTTTGAGCGTGTTCACTAACAACGATTTCCATTTATGCCTGCAGTTGTTTACTATTTCTGTTTTTAGTGTTTAAAGTTGCTAAGTGTGGTTTGCATAGTATCAACCATTTTTCAGTTAAACATAGGTTGCACCTTTTTGAAACATTGCTGTATGATGATGCTCTCTTTATGATTTTCCAGGATATATTGTAGCTTGTTTTTGCGTCTTTAAGTTTCCAGATATATTTGCTCAGTTCTGTTTGGTTTTTATATTTTTCTTTATTAAATGACTGTTTGTGGTTTGCATATCTGGTTTTAAAGTGGTTTTCAGTGATCCCTATGTATGTTTCTTTTTCATTTTCTGATGTCACAGTAGCCTGGTATACAATGTTGTTGTGAAGACATTTATTGTCTAGTGGGCACTGCTCTTTTCTGGTGCAATTGCAAGATTTCCTTTCTTCACCCTTCTTTGCTGTGTTGATTTTCATTTTGTTGGATGCGTCAATTAGGTTTTTGAGGTTGGGCATACATGAGTACGATAGTTTGACAGTGTTTTTGTTGATATTTTGGACAGTTTGTGTTCTTTTGGAAATGAAGTTGTTAGGATTTTGAAGAATTCTTTCCCTATGTTTGTTTTGAGTTTCCCGTCGTATGGGGGGTTATACCATATGATTTTTCTTTTCCTATTTTTCTTGCTTTTATTTGTGTTGTTGTCTGGGTTGTATTGTAATTTGTAATTGTATCCACTTTTTTGTAGTGCCTCCTGGTATTCTACTGCTGCATTGTTGAACACTCTCTCACTGCATGACAGGTTTGACAGTCTCTTGTTTATGCCATGGGGAATGGTCTTTAATACAGATGGTGGGTGGTTACTTTTGGTGTGTACATAAAGGGGTGTATCGTTGGGTTTCTTGTATGGTTTATATATGTGATTGTTGAGATCCAGTGTTATGTCTAAGTAGTTCACTACCTTTTTGTTTGCTTCAATGGTAATCTTTAAGTTGTGGTTTTGGAAGATTTTGCATAGTTCTTTCTTCTTGTTTTCGATGGTTCTTGGATTGTTAGTTAGTGCAGCAAGTCCATCGTCTCTGTATAGTCCGACTTGTTTTCCGAGTTTTTTCTTGATGTTGGACAGCATGAATAATCCGACCAGTTCACATGTTTCTGCACCATCATATGATCCATGGTTACGTCGAATGTTGAGTTTCTGTTGGTTTTCCTGATCCAGGTTTCATTTTTGCTGTGTAGTAATGTTTTCTTGGTGTGGAGAATGATTTCCTTTCCCTGACCCTGTTATGTCTGTGTGGTTACATGACATAAAAAGAGACTGTCAAACCTGTCATGCAGTGAGAGAGTGTTCAACAATGCAGCAGTAGAATACCAGGAGGCACTACAAAAATGTGGATATAATTACAAATTACAATACAACCCAGACAACAACACAAATAAAAGCAAGAAAAATAGGAAAAGAAAAATCATATGGTATAACCCCCCATACGACGGTAAACTCAAAACAAACATAGGGAAAGAATTCTTCAAAATCCTAACAACTTCATTTCCAAAAGAACACAAACTGTCCAAAATATTCAACAAAAACACTGTCAAACTATCGTACTCATGTATGCCCAACCTCAAAAACCTAATTGACGCATCCAACAAAATGAAAATCGACACAGCAAAGAAGGGTGAAGAAAGGAAATCTTGCAATTGCACCAGAAAAGAGCAGTGCCCACTAGACAATAAATGTCTTCACAACAACATTGTATACCAGGCTACTGTGACATCAGAAAATGAAAAAGAAACATACATAGGGATCACTGAAAACCACTTTAAAACCAGATATGCAAACCACAAACAGTCATTTAATAAAGAAAAAATATAAAAACCAAACAGAACTGAGCAAATATATCTGGAAACTTAAAGACGCAAAAACAAGCTACAATATATCCTGGAAAATCATAAAGAGAGCATCATCATACAGCAATGTTTCAAAAAGGTGCAACCTATGTTTAACTGAAAAATGGTTGATACTATGCAAACCACACTTAGCAACTTTAAACACTAAAACAAAAATAGTAAACAACTGCAGGCATAAATGGAAATCGTTGTTAGTGAACAAGCTCAAAACAAAAACCTGAAAGCCCCAAAAAAAACACGTGCAGCCAACCCGCACGTGCAAACAACCGCAAACGTGAGCCCACACGCTATATAACATCGGCGGTGGGCAAACACAAAGCCATCCTGATGACAGCGCAAGGCGTTCGAAACAACTTTGTAGATTTCTTTTAATACCTTATTTTAACAAATGTTGCTCCCCAAGCGGTTGAGCGCTCTGGAAATCATTTTGGGTATTTTAACCACATTGATCTATATATATATATATATATCTATCTATATATATATATATCTATATATCTCTCTCTCTCTCTCTCTCTCTCTCTCTGTATATATATATATATATATATATAATTAGTTAAAACAAGTTAAAAGAGGAATCTTAAAACTATCTACAAATTTGTTTTCGAGCGTGTTGCGCTGTCATCAGGATGGTTTTTGGTTTGCCCACCGCCGATGTTATATAGCGTGTGGGCTCCCGTTTGCGGTTGTTTGCACGTGCGGGTTGGCTGCACGTGTTTTTTTTTGGCTTTCAGGTTTTTGTTTTGGGTGTGTTCACTAACAACGATTTCCATTTATGCCTGCAGTTGTTTACTATTTCTGTTTTGGTGTTTAAAGTTGCTAAGTGTGGTTTGCATAGTATTAACCATTTTTCAGTTAAACATAGGTTGCACCTTTTTGAAACATTGCTGTATGGTGATGCTCTTTTTATGATTTTCCATGATATATTGTAGCTTGTTTTTGCGTCTTGAAGTTTCAGAAACCCAACGATACACCTCTTTATGTACACACCAAAAGTAACCATCCACCATCTGTATTAAAGACCATACCCCATGGCATAAACAAGAGACCATCAAACCTGTCATGCAGTGAGAGAGTGTTCAACAATGCAGTAGTAGAATACCAGGAGGCACTACAAACAAGTGGATACAATTACAAATTACAATACAACCCAGACAACAACACAAATAAAAGCAAGAAAAATAGGAAAAGAAAAATCATATGGTAAACCCCCATACGAGGGGAAACTCAAAACAAACATAGGGAAAGAATTCTTCAAAATCCTAACAACTTCCTTTCCAAAAGAACACAAACTGTCCAAAATATTTAACATAAACACTGTCAAACTATCGTACTCATGTATGCCCAACCTCAAAACCTAACTGACGCATCCAAAAAATGAAAATCAACACAGCAAAGAAGGGTGAAGAAAGGAAATCTTGCAATTGCACCAGAAAGGAGCAGTGCCCACTAAACAATAAATGTCTTCAAAAACAACATTGTATACAGGTACTGTGACATCAGAAAATGAAAAAGAAACATACATAGGGATCACTGAAAACCACTTCAAAACCAGATATGCAAACCACAAACAGTCATTTAATAAAGAAAAATATAAAAACCAAACAGAACTGAGCAAATATATCTGGAAACTTAAAGACGCAAAAACAAGCTACAATTTTATCATGGAAAATCATAAAAAGAGAAATCACCATACAGCAATTTTAAAAAAGGTTTGCAACCTATGTTTAACTGAAAATGGTTAATACTATGCAACCACACTTAGCAACTTTAAACACCAAAACAGAAATAGTAAACAACTGCAGGCATAAATGGAAATCGTTGTTAGTGAACACACCCAAAACAAAAACCTGAAAGCCCCCAAAAAACACGTGCAGCCACCCTCACGTGCAAACAACCGCAAACGGGAGCCCACACGCGAAAATAACATCGGCGGTGGGCAAACCAAAAACCATCCTAATGACAGGGCAACACGCTCGAAACAAATTTGTAGATAGTTTTAAGATTCCTCTTTTAACTTGTTTTAACTAATGTTGCTCCCCAAGGGGTTTAGCACTTAAAAAAAAATTGTTTTTAGGCATTTTAAATATACTGATCTATATATATAATTATATATATTTCTCGTCTCTCTTTCCTTTCTTTCTTGTGTGTGAAAATGGATTGACGGGGGGGGGGGGGGGGGGGGGGGGGGGGGGGGGGGGGGGGGGGGGTGGGGGGTGGGGGTGGGGGGGGGGGGTGGGGTTGATTGCAATAGCACTGTTAGCCTTATACTCACTGAACGTTTTTATTCCTTTACACCTGGTGTAGTTCATATTTATGGTAATGATGATGATGACGATAATAATGATGATAAAGACGATGCTGCTGCTGCTGCTGATTTTCAAAATCAACGCTCACATCATTCATGCAATATGATAAATTTGATCCCATTTGCATTTTAATGAATGTCCATGCATTAGTACATTTCTCTGATTTTATCTTGCTATCTTTCCCTTTTCTTATATCATTATTATCATAACCACATTTTTGGTTATGATTTTGATTTTCGTTATAAGTATTAATATGTTTCTTAGATTCTATCATATTATCTTTTCCACTCTCTAAATCCTTCTTCTTCTTACACTAGATCAATAGGTGTTCGTGGGTCGACGCCTAAGAATCGTTTGAGTGCAAGCAAGTGTACTTTTGCGGAATGCAATTTTACACTCTCCAGTCCCCATAATTCCGTACGGTACTGACCTATTACATACTTATTTTGGAAATGTGCTCAAAAAATTATTTTTGAACTGATACAATTTTTGCAAAATATATGACAAAGCATTTTTGGTTCGACTAGAAAGGTTATTGCACGCTGCTAAAAAAAAACAACCTAAGCCTTGTAGAACAGTACCATCCCAGGTATTTGTACTCATTAAAAGCAGACATACTTATTCCATTTCTCTCTTGCAGATATATAACCTTCTGTCCTAAATACAGCAAACACTACTTTCATCCATTTTTACCCTCAAATACAGTGCTGATGCTGCGTGACACGAAATCTTTATCTGTTTTTCGCAGGCCAATAATTGTTCCTGCCAATAAATCTACATGATCGGCCAGTAGTAATATAAACAGTTTTAAGTTATCTTGTATATATTTTGGGCCGCATCTGCCTCCTCTTATTTCTTCTAATGCTAATTCATTAATAAACAAAGAGGACAATATAGGGCTGCAAAAGTCACCTTGTTTCACCCCCAAGAGTACAATTGATACACCTAGTCAATTTAGCTCCACATCTGAGTCTAGCTTTTTATGTATATACTACGAGTACAGTTGTACAACCTGCCTTTGACTCCATTTTTGAAAAGGATCGGCCAAAACAAATTCCTTGCCAGAGAATCAAACGTCTTTTCAAATCAATGAAGGCAACGTTTTGTTTACGGCTGAAACAAAACTGTTTTTGCATTAATGAAAACAAAGTAAATATATGGTCAACTATAGAATAGCCTCGTTTAAATCCCAGTTTGTATTCCACAATCAATAACATTCTTCTTTCCAGTCTTGAAGTCTGTTGTTTGTAATTGCTCTGTAGATCTTACTGCTGATGTTACATAAAGATATGCCTCTGATTGCTCCAGCGACGTGGAACAGACTGCCAGACTCTCTCAGACATTCAGATTCTATCTCTTCTTTCAAGTCTAAACTTAAAACCCATCTATTTTATCATCATTAGTCAATGCTGTGTGTGTATGTGTGTGTGTGTGTGTGTGTGTGTGTGTGTGTGTGTGTGTGTGTGTGTGTGTGTGTGTGTGTGTGTGTGTGTGTGTGTGGTACAACCTATATCATAGCCGTCTGGGCCTTTTCAAATGTAGTGAATGTGTATGTTCTCGATTATATGTGTTTATTGTATGATTGAACGTTATAGGATTAAGTTTTTGTAATGATATTTGAAAAATAAGTGAATGTCACACTCGTAGGATAAGGATTTGTTAGTTATTGTAGTAATAGTATTTGTAGCTGGGTGTAAGGTGTATTATTATATATGAGAAGGGTGAATGTAGTATGACTTTGCAAAGCGCTTAGAGAAATTCGTTTGATTAAGCGCTATATAAGAAACCATTATCATTATTATTATTAATTTTATTGCTAGGATTATTTACATCACCCTTTTTAATTAAAAGAAGTACGACAGAATCTGTCGGTTGTCTGGTAATGTACCCTTGATAACTTCATCATTTTTCAATTTTCTTATTGCAGGCATCACTCCTGCTATTGATATGGAGCGATTCATAGCTCTCATTTCCACTT
>CM031629.1:32692242-32704742 GCA_018398815.1 Conus ventricosus | reverse complement strand
TAACAGGAACATTTAAAAATACTAACACCATGACTTTGCAATACGTGTACCAAACCTTACCAACACCATGACTTTGCAATACGTATACTAAACCATACCAAGTTTGGAGCCAGATGCAGATCATGCACAACTTACCTTCCCTTCTCTGCGCAGCCTTAATAACACATTACAGGTTTTTATAAAAACTTAGAGAGTATGTTGCTTATAACCCAACCAGTCTCAACCAGCTATATCAGGGCTGTCAGTGTATAAGACAGTAGACAGGGATATATGTATGAATATATCCCCCTTTATAACCACCCCTTCCCCCTTTTACCTGAGAGTACGAACGCCACACAACAAATACACAGACAAAGGAAAATATGGTGCACAAACAGAAGGCTTTATTTGCATTCACACACGCACTCTCACCAACAGAATGGCAGATGAAACACCAAGACCTCTATATCCAACCCACACAGGCAGTTTTCCCCACACGGGAAAAATAAACAAAAAAAAATCCCCCAAAGAATCCAACTATACCACACCAATACACGACCATCAGCACATGGCCCCTTATGCATACCTGTGCACGCTGCACATTCACATATAATTACCCTTCCTTCAGGAGGCACACACACCTCAGCCCACTGAAGGCCAATACCAGAAAGGACAAGGGTGAATTATTACATCACCTGGTAACCCCAGGCTGAAATACCAAACAAGGTTGATACTTCTTAGAACCTGAGATGCCCACGCGATGTTTTTTTTCCAAGCTGTATTCCTTATGCTAATTTTTTTTATACACCGGTGTCAGACTATCCGTACACCCAAGCTCAACCCCCAAAATATTCAAAACAGATTGTTCAAGTGACCCGAAACCCAATGTTGCACTTTCAGTACTTCATTCAAAGTCCCTGGCGGGTACTTGACACACGCAAAAAACAACAACAAACAAACTCCCCTTCCAAAAAACAAACAAAACAAACAACAAAAAAAAACGGCAACACAGCGTTTCCCAATATAATTATATAAACGTCTGTTTCACGACGCCCTCACACCAATGTACCGCCCAAAACACAAGACCTGCACTGAAGCGCTTGAGATGAAGCAGCAGGAAAAAAAAAATGATGCATCGAAGAGCGCGGTCCCCTTCTTACCGGGCACCAACTACACTCGCACATCACACGCAGATAGCATATCGCAGTGAGCCCTTAAGATGCTTGCCACCCTGAAGAAAAGATAGACCTGAAGTCGAGGAACTGCCACACCCGGACTGCGGAAGGAAGGAGTCGGCGTCCCGACCGGAACGCACCCTGCCGGCTCCAGGTGTGTCCTCACTCCAGGCAGAGGAATGAGCAGGGAATGACAGTGGATGTGGAGCTGACACAACCTCCTCAACCCGAGAGGCCGACCCTCATGGATTTGCTGTGTAGGGGGAGGTACAGAAACTCGCCGGAAACCTGTGGAAAAGGATTTAATTTAGAGTCTCTTCACAACAATGGTGATAGTAGACTAACCCGTGGAAAAGGAAATGTCTTACTACCACAGAAGAATACAGTTATAAATTATTTGCTGCTTCACTTAAGTAAACGGTTCTGAGTGTTTACATGTTTTTTAGCATTTCATGTTGACTCACTTACTACAGTCCTGAGATGTACACGTCACAACCCAAAGTGCGACAGCTGATTGGAAATTTAAACCATGACCTATACAACCAGCCACCTTGACCTCAAAATTCTCTCTCACCAGAAATTTTCCATTACACATTTAAACTTCATTGACCTTCCACTTCCATCAACAGCCACGAACATAATTATAACCGTTCCTTCATAAAAGTGATTATACTGTCTGAGTTACATACCCACGACTTCATTTCCCATCGGGGTCTCCAAGACAATGATTCAATAGGATCATAAATCATATTCACTTCAACGAACAATCGGACCGTTAGTGACCACCAGTACTGGTCACAATTCAGGATCCATTACCTAGTAACATGCTTAATAGAATCAAACACATTTCAAGTAAAACCAAAATAATAGAATTGAACCCGGTATCCTAATTTCCTAGCAGGCACAATCATAATCCTACAAATGTCATCAGAAATTATCAAGCGCTAGGACAATCACCAATTACATAAGCTCGACAAGGATTTCCGAGCGCCGCTATACATTGTCCTAAACACTGCCTACTGACACCACAATGCTGCAGAAAACTTCTTTGAATACTGGCGCACCACCGTCGACTAAAACAACCATATATATATAATACCCCAAATGTAGGCTTCTGAGGCACATTCCTAAATATCTTAAACACCTTTTATTATTATCATCTGCTATTTTTTTTCTTCTTTATTTTCCAATCGTAATCACCTGTACCAAGTAATCTCACTAATACTACAATTGTATTTAACACAATCATGAATTCACCTGCAAATCTTTAATAATGAAAAAAGAACTCTTATTAATATAATTATCCCTAATTTTCCTTTCCGCCCATCCACCCAGGTTTAGTTCCAAGCGCAAACACCAAAAATGAACCTCTACAAGACGTGTCTATCCGAGGTACCACCACCCATCACCTATCGATAAACCTCACACGTCCAGACAGCACATGCAGTCTGCCCTCTGTACCTGGCACGCCCGCGTGACCGTCCTCCTCTTTTAATATTAAAAGTTCCGGTCCTCCGATACCAACGTACACTCTCAGAAAATAACCAATCTTTATCACACTTGAAAATAATTTTCTGTACACCAGCGACCACTACCAAGTACAACATATGTCTTAGCACATCAATACCGCTGCAACACGTCCACCTATCTGTATCAGTGTAGAACCGAAACGCACATTATTTCATTCCCATATGTACTGTTTTTCCTCGACTTTAAGTTCAAGTTATACAGCTTTAAATTGGTTTCGTTCTTATCTTCTAGATAGGAAAACAGTTCATCCAAGTAGGTGACCACCGTTCTGATGAATCTAACCTCCAGTTTGGCGTGCCTCAGGGATCCGTGCTGGGACCTGTCCTCTTTATTTTGTACACCACTCCATTGTCTAATGTCATCCACGGCCATTCCGTTTCACACGAAATGTTTGCGGATGATACTCAGCTGCTCCATTCCTCTGTCATCGATGACTACTCACCCCTTGTTTCTACTCTTCAATCTTGTACTTCTGATATTGAGACCTGGATGTCAGCAAATAAGCTTAAATTAAACTGTGAGAAGACTGAAGCCATCCGTTTTTCAAAGCGGTCACATCATGGCCCTGATCCGCTCCCTTCTTCTTTGACATTAGGTTCCAGCACTATTGAATTTTCAAACACTGTTCGTGACCTTGGTGTTCTCCTTGATAGTAACCTCTCAATGAAACAGCATGTCACAAAAACTTGTCAGTTAGCTTACATGGAACTTAAACGAATTGCTGCTATTCGACCCTATCTCACTGAAGGCGCCACAAAAACTCTCGTTTCATCATACATCCTTTCAAGGCTAGATTACTGCAACTGTGTTCTCCTTGGCTGTCCCTCAACTGTCATCCAACCCCTCCAACGTGTACAGAACTCTGCAGCCCGTCTCATTTGCAAATCTCCTAGGACCCAACCCTGCAGCCCTCTCCTGAAAAAGTTGCACTGGCTCCCCGTTGAAGAAAGAATTAAATACAAATGTTGTTGTCTCTGCTTCAAGATTTTCACTGGCGATGCCCCTGCCTATCTTTCCGATCTCCTTCAAGTATATGTCCCATCACGAACGCTCCGCTCCTCCACCGACACCAGGACCTTCCGCTTTCCCAGTTACCGTCCCCATCGTAAACAGCATGGCGAACGAGCTTTCTCATACGCAGCTCCCAAACTCTGGAATAAACTCCCCTATGACTTAAGACATTCTCAAACCTTTTCTTCCTTCAAAACCTCCCTGAAAACCCACCTTTTCAAACAATACTAAGAAGACAGTCATTACCAGATAGTTGATTGACTCTTGTTGTTTTTGTGGATCGCTTAGTAGTTTGTGTTTGTTGCGGCTGTTGTGTATTGTGTGTCTGTGCGTGAGAGTGTGTGTGCGCGTGGGAGAGAATGGGAGAGAGCCTTTGTTTTTCATTTCTGAGCCGTTTTTCAATGCATTTTCTTTACATTTAGCAATTGTATTTTTTCTGCCTTTGTAAAGCGCCTTGTGCCGTGGAAGGCGCTATATAAATCCCCATTATTATTATTATTATTAAGTTATATCTCTTTTCTTCTCTTCGAACTTCCGCGCATTTAAATTTCCTCCTCTTCTTAGTCAAATTCACATAGAAAGAAGCTTTGCGAATAAAAACCAAATAAAAAGAAATCCTCCAGTTCTGGAACTGAAATACAAAAGTTGATGAAACCATGATATCTGCAAACAACCAACTATACAGCCCTCCAGAATTTCCGCTACTTTACACGCTCACCTTGGACAAAAACAGGAACGACACACAGTGGACGACACCCTCAGTCGCCGGGACACTGCCAGACAACCAACGCCCTGGTACATGCAGAACCCGCCGCTGAACACCGAAACACCGACAGTCTAAACTCTGGTAGCCAAACCTTCAAAAGTCGGTCGAGGGCATTCCGCGAACCCCTGCCCCAACGGCAGAAACAAACATGAGCACGAGGCCAACCCAACCTTCGCGGATAACGCCTCAATTCGTACTGACTTGCAGACACACGACGACACTCCGAATTCACCTCGGAAACTCACAAGACAGCACTCACATTCACGGAATTCCCCACTCACATCGAAGAACTCCAGTTTCACGAGTGTTTGTTTACACACGTAAAACCCACTATTCCGGCGAGTCTAATGTTCTCCTCCTTTCCCCCCCTCCAAGAGTTGACAGGTAAGCAAACTCCCGGCAGGAATCACGCACTTCACGGCCACTGCCAACCTGGCAATGGACGGGCCACACTCCACAATTGTCACTGAGGCGACCTGTATCAGTTCGTGCGTGACAATGATCAATTACTGCAGATATCATTTGGTTATCATACGACTGCCAAGAACCGTCTGACATGGATACTGAAGGACTTGCCACAAAGATTTCTGTTTTAAGTGTAGTCTCTATGTTGTATGACAATGGCAGTGAACTTGTTACGTTCACGACTATAATGCCATTGTGATCTGTAGCCAATAAACTCTCTGCAAATACAGGGAATGCCTTTTCTGTTTCTTTTTCGGTGTTCGTTTCTCTCTCTCTCTCTCTCTCTCTCCTCTCTCTCTCTCATCTCTCTCTCTCTCTCTCTCTCTCTCTCTCCTCTCTCTCTCTCTCTCTCTCTCTGTGTGTGTGTGTGTGTGTGTGTGTGTGTGTGTGTGTGTGTTGTCTTCCCTGCAAATTACCTTTATTTAGCGTCTGTTTCTTTATTTGTTATTGTCCATATGCCACTCTTGGGTTCTCTCTCTCTCTCTCTCTCTCTCTCTCTCTCTCTCTCTCTTCTCTCTCTCCTCTCTCTCTCTCTCTCCTCTCTCTCTCTCTCTCTCAAGAAGACACCTGTTTGCAAACTTACTGTCAGTCGAGAACCAGTACACCTGACACACAACACTTTGTTTTTTTAGGATGAAAGGCATCTTTCTCCCAACTTAAAACATAGACAAACACAGGAACAATTCCTACAACAATAATAACAGGGAGTTGCGGTAGCACTGTCCAATAACCCATCTTTAGGTAGCACTGAACAGTAAACCATCTTTAGGTAGCACTGAACAGTAAACCATCTTTAGGTAGCACTGTCCAAAGAACTATCTTTTCAACAGAAACAAAAAATTAAGTGTCGCAGCTCTAGATTCTATCAAATATCAGTTTTTTTTTATTAGTCTAAGTACACAAACAATTGAACACACACACACACACACACACACACACACACACACACACACACACACACACACACATGTTTTTATGTATACATATATACATGTGTGTGTGTGTGTGTGTGTGTGTGTGTGTGTGTGTGTGTGTGTGTGTGTGTGTGTGTAAGTGACACTTTAGCGGACCCTGCCTGCAAAACAGGAACGTTCTCACACTTTAACTTTGATCATGGCCAACACTAAGACATCATGACGAGGATTCACAGCTACACCCAAACTGTTTTCCTGCAGTCTATAAGTGAAGAGAAAGAGTTCGTTGGGTTGTCACAGACAGTGATTGGGTTCCTGCAGTCCATACGTGAAGAGGAAGAGTTCGTTGGGTTGTCACAGACAGTGAGGAGGTGGAGACGTTCCTAGTGATGCGTGTAGCATTGATCTGAATTGCCCCCCTTTTTCTGTGTTCCTGACTGGAGCTTTTTAGGGCTGAAAGGAAATCTTAAATGAGACAGGGAACGGTAAACAGTAAAGAACAAGCGAATGATGCTAACAACACCAGCGGCGTCTCCGGCCCAACTGGCTCAGCGGGAAGTCGGTCCCGGGCGCAGTGGCAGGTAGGGTAGTTGTCGGCACTCCGGCCGGCCTCTCAACACCGACACAGGGTGGAGAACAAGGGGGTAGAACTCGGCTACGGCCCCGACCCTCGTAAAGTGGCAGTCAGTCCCCCTACAGTCCAGGGTACACTTCTACCTGGGGAAACTGACCGCCACAAAAAAAACGGATGGAGTCCCTCTTCGGCCTTCTGGATAGTTGCGTTGCCGGAATCACTGCAGAGACTGCCTAACCAGTTCAGCTGACCCGGCTTTAACAGTGCGCAGGTGAGCAGCAGTCAGGTAAACTTTTCAACCGGTTTCCGGACAACCACCTTCCGGTTGGCACGGTTGCATGAAAATTTGTGACTGGACGGGAAACGATCCGTCACAATACTCCTCAACAGTTGCTAAGGATCAAAGCTGGGACACATCAACAGAAGACACTAGTGAGGAGGGGTTGAACGGGAATGGTGAGAAGGAGTTTACCCTGCACACAGCCCGAGGTCAGTACCCTCACAACTTGGCTACTCGTGTTTCGCATTAATGACCATTCACTTAACCCATTCCCACTTTGGTCGTCTTTCTGTGTGTTCCAAATCTGATTCTCAGCAAATGTTGAACAGTACACTACTCCCAAACAACTGGGATGACTAGACTTGGTGGAAACCTAGTGCTGCGTTTTCTTTTTCTTTCTTTTACTTATATGCACAAAACTTTCTAAATCGATTGACTTACATACACAGAAACAACGTCCACGAACTTAAAAGAAAAAGCACAATTCTGTCTGACAAAGCAGGACAAAAGGACAAACACATGTCGGCCTGTTTGGTTTTCTCCAAGCAAGATCAACAATATACAGCACAATGAAGACAAAGTACGAGCAATCGCTTATCTCCTCAAATTGAGTGCAAAATAGACGTTGAATGAAAATTCACAATTTGCGGAGATAAGTGATTGTTCGTTCTTCGTTTTCATTGTCCTGAATATTGTTTATCTTGCCTGAAGAAGACCAAAGAGGTCGAAACACGTCGTATTTTGTCTTGCAGTCTGTCCCTTTCGTCTGGTGGAATAGCATTTTTCCTTTTAAGTTTGTGGCACTATCCTCCTGCAGTCACCTAACTTTGCAACTCACTTTCTGAACCGATTGACTTACCGATAAACACCGTCCACCTACTGACTTACAGAGAAACAACGTCCACCGATTGACTTACAGAGAATCAACAATTGACTTACAGAGAAACTACGTCTACCGGCTGACTTATAGAGAAACTATGTCCACCGACTGAGTTACAGATGAACAACGTCCACAAAGCCGAAGAAGGACACCAAAAAAACATAAGCACAAGTTACGATTGGTCCTGTTTCCAGTTGTCTCTCCACAAGACCTTCCTTTGCTATCAAACTCGGCGTATGCTGCAAAACCTCTTTTACACTACTTAAGAAGAACAAGAACAAGGAGAACAAGAAGGAAAATAACAAGGACAAGAAGAAGAAGAAATGGTGATGAAAGTGTTGCAGTGAGAGGAGGGTACAAAGAGGACTCTTTGCTGAACAAACAGCTTTTCCACACATAATTATAATCTGCGTGTTGTTCAGGTGTTGAATACCTAGTCTTTAAAGTCGAATGACGGTGTTTGCAATCATTTCAGGAAAATAATAAATATCTGTTTTTTGGAAATGTAACAGAAAGCTTTCATCAGGGAGAGAGAGAGAGAGAGAGAGAGAGAGAGAGAGGAGGAGAGAGAGAGAGAGAGAGAGAGAGAGAGAGAGAGAGAGAGAGATCGTATGTCCAGGTCTATGTTTTACAGAACACAAAAACGTAGACTTCCACATTCCACACTGATCATTGTGCTCAGGAAAGATTTTGCAACGGAGCAAAGACAGAGAGAGAATGGGGTGACTTCAGGCGGAAACTGAAACAAGAACAAAGACAGAGAGAGAATGGGGTGACTTCAGGCGGAAACTGGAACAAGAACAAAGACAGAGAGAGAGAGAGTGGGGTGACTTCAGGCGGAAACTGAAACAAGAACAAAGACAGAGAGAGAATGGGGTGACTTCAGGCGGAAACTGAAACAAGAACAAAGACAGAGAGAGTGAGTGGGGTGACTTCAGGCGGAAACTGAAACAAGAACAAAGACAGAGAGAGTGGGGCGACTTCAGGCGGAAACTGAAACAAGAACAAAGACAGAGAGAGAGAGAGTGGGGTGACTGCAGGCGGAAACTGGAACAAGAACAAAGACAGAGAGAGAGTGGGGCGACTTCAGGCGGAAACTGAAACAAGAACAAAGACAGAGAGAGTGGGGCGACTTCAGGCGGAAAACTGGAAGAAGAACAAAGACAGAGAGAGTGGGGTGACTGCAGGCGGAAACTGAAGCAAGAACAAAGACACAGAGAGTGGGGTGACTGCAGGCGGAAACTGGAACAAGAACAAAGACACAGAGAGTGGGGTGACTGCAGGCGGAAACTGGAACAAGAACAAAGACAGAGAGAGAGGTGGGGCGACTGCAGGCGGAAACTGGAACAAGAACAAAGACAGAGAGAGAGAGTGGGGTGACTGCAGACGGAAACTGGAACAAGAACAAAGACACAGAGAGAGTGGGGTGACTGCAGGCGGAAACTGGAACAAGAACAAAGACAGAGAGAGAGAGAGTGGGGTGACTGCAGACGGAAACTGGAACAAGAACAAAGACAGAGAGAGAGTGGGGCGACTTCAGGCGGAAACTGAAACAAGAACAAAGACAGAGAGAGAGAGTGGGGTGACTGCAGACGGAAACTGAACAAGAACAAAGACAGAGAGAGAGAGAGTGGGGTGACTGCAGACAGAAACTGGAACAAGAACAAAGACAGAGAGAGAGAGTGGGGTGACTGCAGACGGAAACTGGAACAAGAACAAAGACAGAGAGAGAGAGTGGGGTGACTGCAGACAGAAACTGGAACAAGAACAAAGACAGAGAGAGAGAGAGAGTGGGGTGACTGCAGACGGAAACTGGAACAAGAACAAAGACAGAGAGAGAGAGTGGGCGACTGCAGGCGGAAACTGAAGCAAGAACAAAGACAGAGAGAGAGAGAGAGAGAGAGAGAGAGAGAGAGAGGAGAGAAGAGAGAGAGAGAGAGAGAGATGAGAGAGAGAGAGAGAGAGAGAGAGAGAGAGAGTGGGGTGACTTCAGGCGGAAACTGAAACAAGAACAAAGACAGAAGTACTGCGCCTCCAACAAAAGAATAAAAGAAATGACAAATGAAACACAACGCGTTTCGACATATTTGGTCTTCTTCAGGGAAGGCAAGTTACATTCCAGACAGTGAAAACAAAGGACGGACTGACAGTCACTGATCTCTTCACACAGGGGGCAGAAAAGAATGAAAACGAGTCTGATGTGGAAACAATACCGGTTAAATTAGTAATAACAATAATGTTCAAAATAACTATAAAAATAATGTTCAAAATGATAATAATAATAATGATGAATAATAATAATAATAATGATGACGATAATAACACTAACAGCACTAATAACAATGATGATGATGATGATGATGATGATGATGATGATGATGATGATAAGAGTAATGATGATAATAAAGAAAAATCTACAACTACTGCTACAATGGTACTATTTTCTTTTATTATTGTTATTACAGTAGTAGCACTTTCTTTCTTTCTTTTTTTTTTTTGCTGTCCCAATCTCTGCGCCACCTCAGAGGCAATGCACCCACGCCGCTTATTCCGACACCCTGTGCACAGCCACACACAGCCCGGTCAGCCCCGCCGCAGCCCCGGCACCGGCCATCCACAGGGAGCAGTCAATGTCAAGTCGTCAAGAGGCAACCCACCGGAGGAGACACTGCACTGCTGCCGAGTCACTTCGGTGGTGTTCAGTGGCACCTGTTCTGATCTAACATACGCAGGACACCACCTACTAAGCCCCCTACTGACGACAATAATTGCTTAGTCGCGGAGCCGGCGTGAGTGACTCCCTCCGGAGGGCGCCACCACGTCCGTCCACGACAGACCCCATGGACTCGCCGATACCGGTGACCCCGATGGAACCAAACCAAAGCCACAGACGTGGAGAGGACATCGAAATTGAGGTCACCATGAGAGCAGGGCATGAAGGGCCACAGAACTTGAGACTTTTTTTTTTTAATGCTGATCGATGAGAATGAGGATGATTAAGATGATGCTACGGATTTCCATTTCGGTCTGAGACTACATGACAGGGCTGTACTCTACGTTTCCTTTCATAATATATCCCGGCGTCAACTAGGCCCGAGAGATACAGGCACCTGCAGTGTTGGTAAGGAAATTTGAGCAACACTCTCAGAAACGCATCCATTTAGTGGATGAAACTCAACTGTGTGGTCCCAGTCTTCCCAACTGAGTCCGCAGCAAACTCAACTCTGGGTAGGAGCCGGTCGGGGCAGAAAAACCCACATGACTCTGATGGGATTCGAACCCACGACCTCCCAGCCAGGAGTCCGCGACGCTAACCACTTCGCCACGGCGGCTGGTAGAAGCACTTTCTTTCCTTGTTTCACTTTCCGCCTACAGTCATCCTACTTTGAAACCAGCTTCCTCTTTAATTTAACCCTTTCACTGTCATACACAGATTCGTGACACATTTTCTGTTGTTCTTTAATCTGAGTGAAAGGAGAGGTTAGGCGCTGCAAATAAGTGAGTTGGAATGAAATTAGTGTTAACCCAGCAATGCTGCCAAGATCTGTCACGATCCTCCATAGCCGTTCGTCAAAAGAAGGGTTTTTTTTGTTTCACCTCGACAAATGGATATGCTGTGTGTTGTCTTTAATACATGAGAGATGCTTGGTGATCCACAGTCCTGGTATTTTGAAGTGTCACGTTTCGTTGTTATGAACTAGAGCTCTATCTGTAGGCTTTTTGTTTGCTTGTTTGTTTTTAGCTGGCATGGATTCCCCATAACTCTGCTGCTTTCAACAACTGTCCGGCTGGAAGAGCCAGGCTGCAAGGGCCCTGAACTGATGAGCGAAGAGACTGTCTTCGGTTGATTCCCTTTTTTTTTTACATTTTTAAAAAAATTTTCATGCAAATACATAACATTCACATACATATACATAGACTAGAAAGAAAAAAACAGCCAACATACATACATACACAAACATATTATACAGATCACCAGATGAGAGTTTAAGGTAGTACAACATGAGTCCAATTACATAATTATAAGGCGGTGTAGATACATCAATAAAACATATTCAAACCTTTTATGAATTTTCGGTTGCTTCCCTTTGTTGACCTAACGGAAGAGCAAAGCTGCAAGGGCCCTGAACTGATGAGCGAAGAGACTGTCTTCGGTTGCTTCCCTTTGTTGACCTAACGGGAAGAGCAAAGCTGCAAGGGCCCTGAATGATGAGCGAAGAGACTGTCTTCGGTTGCTTCCCTTTGTTGACCTAACGGAAGAGCAAGCTGCAAGGGCCCTGAACTGATGAGCGAAGAGACTGTGTACGGTTGCTTCCCTTTGTTGACCTAACGGGAAGAGCAAAGCTGCAAGCGCCCTGACCTGATGAGCGAAGAGACTGTGTACGGTTGCTTCCCTTTGCTGACCTAACGAGTGCTTTGTCCTCGATCGCTTCTGCACGTGCAATTCGAGCCTTCAAAACACGACAACGGTTTGAAATAACTAGAAGGATGTCTTTCATCATCATCATGACTATCATCACCACCATTATCATCACCAGCACCATCATCATCATCATTATAACAACGATGATGATAATGATAGTAATAATAATTATTGTGATTATCAATATTAGTATCATTATATTTACTATACTATATTTACTTACAATACAATCATCAAGGCACAGCAAGGAATAAAATGACGCCTCCAGCACCCAATTACAACCCAGAAGACAAATACCATTTGCTGGGACGACGGGAACAGGTCAAGATCTTCCGCCTGAGGACTGGACACAATCGCCTGCACCACCATATGCACACAAAACTTGGCATTGGACAGAGTGGAGAGTGCCCTTGTGGTGAGGGACCAATGACAACTGACCACATCCTTCAAGACTGTATGACGCATGCATCATCCAGAAGGAAGTACTGGCCAACACCGACAGC
>CM031629.1:32687242-32689742 GCA_018398815.1 Conus ventricosus | reverse complement strand
TTCTGACTTTTCTTTTCAACAAATGTTCGCTGGTAAACAGTTTCGTGAGGTCAAGGTACAGTGAATGTTATCATTGAACCTGACCAGTCAAGGTATAGTGAATGTTATCATTGTACCTGACCTAAGTACGGTGAATGTTATCATTGTACCTAACCTGTCATGGTACAGTGAATTTTATCATTGAACTGACCTGTCAAAGTACAGTGAATGTTATCATTGTACCTGACCTGTCAAAGTACAGTGAATGTTATCATTGTACCTGACCTGTCAAGGTACAGTAAATGTCATCATTGTACCTAGCCTGTCAAGGTACAGTGAATGTTATCATTGAACCTGATCTGTCAAAGTACAGTGAATATTATCATTGTACCTGACCTGTCAAAGTACAGTGAATTTTATCATTGTACCTGACCTGTCAAGGTACAGTGAATGTTATCATTGTACCTAGCCTGTCAAGGTACAGTGAATGTTATCATTGTACCTGTCTAAGTACGGTGAATGTTATTATTGTACCTGACCTGTCTAAGTACGGTGAATGTTATCATTGTACCTGACCTGTCAAGGTACAGTGAATGATATCATTGGACATGACCTGTCTAAGTACGGTGAATGTTATCATTGGACATGACCTGTCAAGGTACAGTGAATGTTATCATTGTACCTGACCTGTCAAGGTACAGTGAATGTTATCATTGTACCCGACCTGTCAAGGTACAGTGAATGTCATCATTGTACCTGACCTGTCAAGGTACAGTGAATGTTATCATTGGACATGACCTGTCAAAGTACAGTGAATGTTAACAATTGTACATTGTACCTGACCCGATGAAGCTGTTTACCAGCAACAGTTTGTTAAAAATATAAGTCTGAAGACATGACAAGACTGTTGTTTATATATGCATATGCATTTAAATCAAAATCACATCAAGATTCCCAGATTATTTTTTGCTAATGCCTTTCACAGGTTGATACAATATTTCGCTTGATATGCAATGTAGTATGATGTGTAGTTCTCTATGACATATATTTTTGTTTTATTCATGAGTTTATTTTTTCATTTTTTGCTGTAGCAATCATAAGCAGCTAAAGAAACAAAAAGAATATAAAAGTAATATCTCCTGTTTTGCATAGTCTCATTTTCAGGGAAATGACGTCGTGTTCACGTCACATCCTGTGATACTCACAGTCTTCATTTTTAGTTGCGAACTGCATGTAACAACATGATACGGGTCTGTGTAAAGATGTATCAGATATCTGAATTGCTGTCATGATTCATTTTAAAGTTCAAGAGTTCTGCTGTTCATTCAGGCAGAGTCTGTCTAATGTCATTTTCAATCCTTTCACTCCCGTGTATTTCTAGAGATTATGATAATCCAGAAAGTTTGTTTCGATGCGTAGAAAATGTTAGTATTGTGACTCCTTTTCTTGTTCGTTGTTTGTTTGTTTGTTTCTTTTGTAATGACAGATAATTTGCAGGACAATATTAATGCCACCCCCCTTTCTTGTCATCATATTTATTTCAGAAATTATTGTACATGTATTTGAGCTCGCTTCAATGTTGGGAGAAAGGTGTCTTTTACAATAAACAGATTATTTTATGTGCCAGGTGTATTGATACTGTTAGTGACAGTGGATGTATAACAGCAGGAGAGATCATGAGAAAGAGATAAGAATATGAAGGATATGAAGAAGTGAGAGAGAGCGAGAGAGAGCGAGAGAGATAGAGAGAGAGAGAGAGACAGCAACGTTGAATGGTAATAGACAAAACACCATTGGTTTGAAAGCATTAGAGAAAAGGAAACGCCACTAGGAAAGACAAGATACCAGTGAAAAATGACTACCAGATTTGAAGGCATGCTCTATGTTTGCAGAGATTTTATTGGCTGTAAGTAACAATGACAGTAATAGTCGTTCAGGAAAGAGTCCTCACATGACCTACTTTACTGCCATTGTCGTTCACAAACAGTCTTCAACTGAAAAGAAGAAATCCCGGTGAGAACCCTTCAACATCCGCGTCAGATTAGGACTCGCAGTTCTTCGTAGTGATCTTGTAATCATAAAATGATATACCCTAGCTAATGCTATTCTTTTTCATTGACAGACTCTTAACGAAATTCAAATTGTCACCTAAGATTTAGGAACTGCACTTTGAAAAAAAAGGGTCGGTGAATCTTTTCATGTTAATAATACACACATTGCATAACTGGTAGTATTTCGAAGAGCCAGTTATTTTCATGACAGAACTTGCTAACAAATGAAGGCTGAAAAGACAACATCCACTGATATCTTCCTTTTATCACAAATCGCAAAAAAAAAGTAATGACAAGTTCTTGAAAAAAAAAATGGATATAAAAAAATGACATCTCAGTAAAACTAGAACAAAAGTCATGCATAATCATGCTTCTTCAGTTGCCTAGAATCTCCATAGTCACAAATGCGAAGTCCTGCAAACACGCCGATACTATGAATAACTTCCCTTAGTTCTGGCACTGCAGATATA
>CM031629.1:32654742-32682242 GCA_018398815.1 Conus ventricosus | reverse complement strand
GATAGGGCGATAACCAGCCCAACAGAGGATGGGAAGGGATAGGGGCGATAACGAGCCCAACAGAGGATGGGAAGGGATAGGGGCGATAACCAAGCCAACAGAGGATGGGAAGGGATAAGGGCGATAACCAAGCCAACAGAGGATGGGAAGGGATAGGGGCGATAACCAAGCCAACAGAGGATGGGAAGGGATAGGGGCGATAACCAGCCCAACAGAGGATGGAAGGGATAGGGGCGATAACCAAGCCAACAGAGGATTGGAAGGGATAGGGCGATACCAGCCCAACAGAGGATGGGAAGGATAGGGGCGATAACCAAGCCAACAGAGGATGGGAAGGGATAGGGCGATAACCAAGCCAACAGAGGATGGAAGGGATAGGGCGATAACCAAGCCAACAGAGGATGGAAGGATAGGGCGATAACCAAGCCAACAGAGGATGGGAAGGATAGGGCGATAACCAGTCCAACAGAGATGGAAGGATTGGGGCGATAAACCACCCAACAGAGGATGGGAAGGGATAGGGCGATAACCAGCCCAACAAGGACGGGAAGGGATAGGCGATAACCAACCAACAGGGGATGGGAAGGGAAAAGGCGATTACCAACCCAACTGAGGACTGGAAGGGATAGGGGCGATAACCAAGCCAACAGAGGATGGGAAGGGATAGGGGCGATAACCAGCCCAACAGAGGATGGGAAGGGATAGGGGCGATTACCAACCCACTGAGGACTGGAAGGTAGGGGTGGGTTAGGAGGCTTGTTGTACACAACAAACACCACTAGAATGAGACTGATCAGTTTTTCCCCAGTTTTCTCCCCTGGAGTTTTCTCATACACGGCCCATCTGTGAGGACTAGTTAACAAAAGACTCCCTTTCTCCACGAAGTAACAAAGTGTGCAAATGCTATTTTCTGCTCTGGTTAATAACACAAAAGCAAACTGATGTGAAAATATTTGATTTGCCACCATCATTTTTAAAAACATGTGTTTTTTGATTTGCACCATCAATTTTTAAACATGTGTTTTCAGACGCCATTTCTGACCCTCGATAATTGTGTTGACATATATTGAACACCACCAGTCGGTCACCTATCGAAACCCCACCAACTGGTCCCATTCGGTGGTTCCCATTGGACAGAGGAAAGATCAGTACGATGGAAATAGTTTATCACATTATCTGTAGAAATAAAGGCATTCCATGTCCCATTGGACAGAGGAAAGATCAGTAACGATGGAAATAGTTTATCACATTACTGTAGAAATAAAGTGCATTCACTGGTCCCATTGGACAGAGGAAAGATCAGTAACGATGGAAATAGTTTATCACATTATCTGTAGAAATAAAGTGCATTCACTGGTCCCATTGGACAGAGGAAAGATCAGTAAAGATGGAAATAGTTTATCACATATCTGTAGAAATAAAGTGCATTCACTGGTCCCATTGGACAGAGGAAAGATCAGTAACGATGGAAATAGTTTATCACATTATCTGTAGAAATAAAGTGCATTCACTGGTCCATTGGACAGAGGAAAGATCAGTAACGAAGAAATAGTTACACATTATCTGTAGAAAAAGGCATTCACTGTCCATTGGACAGAGGAAAGATCAGTAACAATGAAATAGTTTATCACATTATCTGTAGAAATAAAGTGCATTCACTGGTCCCATTGGACAGAGGAAAGATCAGTAACGATGGAAATAGTTTATCACATTATCTGTAGAAATAAAGTGCATTCACTGGTCCCATTGGACAGAGGAAAGATCAGTAACGATGGAAATAGTTTATCACATTATCTGTAGAAATAAAGTGCATTCACTGGTCCCATTGACAGAGGAAAGATCAGTAACGATGGAAATAGTTTATCACATTATCTGTAGAAATAAAGTGCATTCACTGGTCCCATTGGACAGAGGAAAGATCAGTAACGATGGAAATAGTTTATCACATTATCTGTAGAATAAAGTGCATTCACTGGTCCCATTGGACAGAGGAAAGATCAGTAAAGATGGAAATAGTTTATCACATTATCCACAGAAATAAGGTGCTGCTGCAAAAAAAAAAAATTCAGTATTTTCAAAAACCGAGATCGTGACCTTTTGTCTGGAACGATCGTTGGCTGATGAGCCCTTCTGGAAGACTTTGAAGATGAGCAGCACAATCGGACAGTTTGTGTGTCCGGCAACAGCGGGATTTGAACTCATGACCTTATCATCTCAACGGCTAACTTACTGTGTGATTAACCAGAGCAGGAAATAGCATTTCCAGACTCTAAGAGCATGATGCTCTTATCCATGGAGGTAAACCTGGCATCCAGAAGCCTGATCGTGTGACTCCTCCCGAAGTGTGTCACAGTGACACACCACAAATGATTCTGCAGAAATTGCTCACCTCCCAGGGAGATAACCACAATCCAACACCCCACCGGACAGCCAATGATGGGCAGAATATGAAATCAGTTTTTAAAAAAAATGTCATAAAGAAATAAGTAGCAAATAAAAGTACATAATCTATGTGACAGATTTTGAAGTCTTCACTGAAGAACCGGGACAAGAAAGCGGGGAATGTCAAAGCCGGCCAACAGTCTTAGTGCTCATCTACATTGGGTGAAAAAAACCTCAGGTTGGATTGAGGTGTCAGTGTGCCTAGCTATGCGTTGTGTAAGCTAGTCGCGTCAAGGAGGGGGAACCACCGAGTATTTCGTGTGCATTTGAACCCCCACCAGTTCTATCGTGTTCATTAGAAACCACCGAGTTGTATCGTGATGAATTAGAACCACTGAGTTCTCATCGTTGTGCACAGAACCTGTTTTGATCACATGTAATGCCTTCGTCTCTGTATAGATTAGCCAGCCCATCATGTCGATACTATCACATTTCACAGCCACAGCCACAGCAAGTGAGAGGCCAGATGGCGATTAACCAAGCCAACAGAGGATTGGAAGGGAAATGGGCGATAAACCCAAGCCAACAGAGGATTGGAAGGGATAGGGGCGCATAAACCAGCCCAAACAGAGGATGGGGAAGGGATAGGGCGTTAAACCAGCCAACAGGAGGATGGGATGGATAGGCGGCGATAACAAGCCAACAGAGGCATGGGAAGGGATAGTGGCGATAACCAAGCCAAAGAGGATGGGAAGGGATAGGGGCGATAACAGCCCAAAGAGGATGGGAAGGGATAGGGGCGATAACTGCGCCCAACAGAGGATGGGAAGGGATAGGGGCGATAACCAAGACAACAGAGGATGGGAGAAGGGATAAGGGCGATAATCCAAGCCTAAACAGAGGGAGGGGAAGGGTAGGGGCGATAATCCAAGCACCAGAGGGATGGGAAGGGATAGGGGCGACTAACAGCCCATCTGAGGACTGGGAAGGGATAGGGGCGATTCACCCAAGCCCATCAGAGGATTGGAAGGGTTAGGGCGATACAGCCCAATGAGGATGGACAGGATAGGGGCGTAACCAAGCCAACAGAGGATGGGAAGGGATAGGGCGATTAAACCAAGCCACAGAAGGCATGGGAAGGGATAGGGGCCGATAAACCAAGCCAACAGAGGATGGGAAGGGATAGGGGCGATAACCAAGCCAACAGAGGATGGGATGGGTTAGGGGCTATAACCAGGCAACAGAGGATGGGATGGGAAATTGGGGCGATCATAACCCGCCCAACAGGGATGGGAAGGGATAGGGGCCGGATAACAGTCAACAGAGGACGGGAAGGGATAGGGGCGATAACCAAGCAACAGTGGATGGGGAAGGGATGCAGCCGCCCGGCGATAACCTGTCCCAACAGAAGATGGGAAGGGATAGGGGCGATAACCACAGCCCAACAGGAGGATGGGATGGGTTTAGGCGATACCAAGCCAACAGAGGATGGGAAGGTATAGGGGCGATAAACCAAGCCAACAGTGGAATGGGAAGGGATAGGGGCGATAACCAGCCCAACAGAGGATCGCGGAGGGGATAGGGGCGATTACCAACCAACAGAAGGACTGGACAGGGATAGGGGTGGGTTAGGAGGCTTGTTGTACAACAACAAGCACCAATAGATGACCACTGTATCAGTTTCCCAGTTTTCTCCTGGAGTTTTCTCATACACGGACCATCTGTGAGACTAGTTAACAAATGACTCCCTTTCTCCGAAGCACACAAAGTGTGCAAAATGTATTTTCTGCTCTGGTTAATAACACAAAAAGCAAACTGGATGAGAAAAAAATAGTTGATTTGCCACCATCATTTTTAAAACATGTGTTTTTCAGACGCCATTTCTGACCCTCGATAATTGTGATGGACATATATTGAACAACCGCAGTCGGCACCCACCTATCGAACCCCACCAACTGGTCCCATATCGACTGGTTTCCCATTGGACAGAGGAAAGATCGTAACGATGTGATATAGTTTATCACTTTATCTGTAGAAATAATGTGCATTCAAAGGTCCCATTGGACAGAGGAAAGATCAGTAACCGATGGAAATAGTTTTTTCAACATTATCTTGTATATAAAAAAGTGCATTCACTGGTCCCATTTGGCAGAGGGAAAGATCAGTAAGAGGAAATAGTTTATCACATATCCACAGAAATAACGGTGCTGCTGAAAAAAAAAAACATTCAGTATTGTCAAAACCGAGATCGTGACTTTTGTCTGGAAACGTTCGTTGCGGCTGTTGAGCCCTTATCTGCGAAGACTGTGAAGTATGTGCAGCACAATCGGCAGTTTGTGTGTCGGCAACAGCGGGGGGCATTTGAACTCATGACCTTATCATTCACGGCTAAACTTAATGTTTGATTAACCAGGAGCCGGAAATAGCTTTCCAGACTCTAAGAGCATGATGCTCTTATCCATGGAGGTAAACCTGGCATCAGGAAGCCTGATAGTGTGCTCCTCCGAAGTGTGTCAACAGTGACACACCACAAATGATTTTCTGCAGAATTGCTCACCTCCCAGGGGAGATAACACAATCCAAACACACCACCGGACAGCCAATGATGGCAGAATATGAACTCAGTTTTTATTAAAAAAAATGTCATAAAGAAATAAGAGCAATAAAAGTTAATTAATCTATGTGTGACAGATTTTTGAAGTCTTCACTGAAGAACCAGACAAGGGAAGCTGGGAACTGTCAAAGCCGGCCATCAGGTCTTAGTGCTCATCTACATTGGGTGAAAAAACACCTCGGTATGGATTGTCAAGTCGATCAGTAGTCTTGACTTAGCTATGCGTTTGTGTAAAGCTAGTCCTCGTCTCAAGATCTTCGAAGAGACGCATGCATACCCTGATCGACCAAAACTTTCCACAGAAACTGGAAAGTCAGTGGCGAGAAGGGACACAAATACAGGCAATACAATTCCTACTGTCATTTAAAAAAATTGTATATCTATATAATGCCGAACAATTAAATAGTGGAGGAAACAGGCCAGGCTACAATTCTTCCGGCATTATAGCGATGTCTTGGCAATATATTTCAATCTATATATATATATTTATATATTTATACTATTTATAATATATATTTTTATAAAAAATATAGTTTATAGATATATTTTTATATAGATTACATGAACAACCAACGGAAAAGAACCAACAAGTACCGTTTGTCACCCAAATTTTCGGCACTCTGCCTTCTCCTGGGGAAGTTTATTGTGACTAATGGCAAAAAAACGTCTACACACATGTCTTTCTATGTTCATTCGAAATTCACTGGCGTTCTCCAAGCTGCAACACCCAAACCATAAGAAAAGCGTTCACACCCAAACAGCACCATTCCATACACATGTGTGAGTGACCGACATGCCACACACACACACACACACACACAAGCCACAACGCACAACACAAATACCCAACACACACATATAAGAGAGAGGGTGTGAAGAGAGAGAGAGAGAGAGAGATAGAGAGAGGAGGAGAGATTGTGGGGGGGGGGGGGGGGGGAAAGAAAAGTGGTGTGATAGTTACATTGCTTTCATATGCCCCACTCTCACTGGGGCCACAAAAATCCAGGATTTGCTCTAACCAAACCGTAACGAGAGAGAGAGGTCGAGGAGAGAGAGAAGAGATAGAGAGGAGGAGAGGAAAATGGGGGGGAGGGGCGGTCAGGGGGGGAAGGGAGAGGAATTGGACGCAGCAGAAAATAGCACTCCGTATCCCACTCCCACTTGGGCCACGGAAGCTGGGACTGCCTCTCACCAGATCCGTAGAGAGAGAGAGAGGGGGGGGAGGGGGGGATGAAATGTTGTCCGTAGGTTGTAACTCAGCTATCAATTGACCCCACACTCTCACTGTGGGCCACAGAAGTCCAGGGGACTCGCTTTCACCGGGTCCGTCACAGGAGATAGAGAAAGAGAGAGAGAGAGAAAGGAGGAAAAGAGAATGAGAGAGCGGGGGCTTGGGTGGGGGGGGGGGTTTGGGGAAACAAAAGAGGAGAAGAAGTAGAGCAGAGAGACAGACCGTGAGAGAAAAAACAGAGAGAGATATATATGGGGGGGGGGGGGGGGGGGGGGGGGGGAAGGGGAAGAGTTGTATGGAGGGGGGGAAAGGGATTTTTTGTGGGAAGTGGATCGTAGTGGTTACAAGCTCAAATGAAACCCACTTCTCCTGAGGCAACAAAAGCTCAGAGAACTCTGCCATTGCCCAATCTGTAACCTTGTGAATCTTGTGATGAGAGGAAGATAGGGAGAAAAGAGAAAGAGAGAGAGAGAGAGAAAGCGAGAGAGGGGAAAAAGAGGAGGGAGAGAAGGCTTGAGAGAGAGGAGAGAGACGAGAGAAGGGAGATGAAGAGAGAAGAGATGGAGATAGAGAGAGATGAGAGTGAGAGAGAGAGAAGAGAGAGATGAGCATAATGTAAACAGTTACAAAAGTGTCATAAAGCCCCACTTAAAATAAGGCCACGAGAGTCCAAAACTGTTCCAGACAGGTCCGTAACCTTGTAGATAATGTAATGAGATGGGGGGGGGGGAAGGGTGTTAGACAGAGAGAAGAAAGAGAGAGAGGGGAGACGAGAGAGAGAGAGGAGGGAAGCGCGAGAGAGAGGAGAGAGAGAGAGAGGAGAGAGAGATATGAGAGAGAGCAGAGAGAGAGAGAGAGAGAGAAGTGAGAAATAGAGACAGAGAGATAGAGAGGCTTGGGAGAGAGGCGCGTGAAAGAGAAGACGAGGAGTTAAGATGAGAGCAAGGAGAAAGAGAGAGAAGTGAGGGAAGCGAGAGAAAGGTGAGAATGAGAGAGAGAGGAGGGAGAGAGAGAGAGAGGGAGAAAGAGAGGAGAGAGATGAGAGGAGAGAGAAAGTGAGAAATAGGAGTCACAGAGAGAGCTTCGAGAGAGCGCGTGAACTGAAAGAGAGAGAGGAGTAAGAGAGAGCAAGAAAAGAGAGAGAGAGAGGAGAGAGAGGAGATAAAGGAGGAGAGGAGAGAGAGAGAGAGAGAGAGAAGAGAGAGAAGAGAGAGAGATGGAGGGGGGGGGGGGGGGAGAGAAGGCAACATAGACGAACTGACAATCGATAGGCAAACAGTGGCACAGTCATACAGGTGCAGCAAGCAGGTCTGGGAGAGGGTGATACCTCAGACCTCCAAAGGCTTTCAGACCTTTGGATGCAATGTCATTAGTTTTTAATCCAAATGTCCTCTCTTGAGAGTCTGGCTTCCAGATTTGATGGAGTGTACTTTTTCTATGGCCCTAAGCACCTCATATTAGATGTTATGGTTAGTTTGATTGAAGTGCAGAGTTATATGTGTGCTGTGTTTTTCTGGATGTGCGTTGACGGTTAGGTAGAACGTGTTTTGAGTGTATTTTTTTGTTAGTCCAATATAGTTGGCTGTTGGGGCATTTATTCACGAATAAAAAGGTATATGTATTAGTGGAACTCCAGGACATACGGTGAGGCTTGTGATTTTCAATGGTCTCTGCGCTTGGAAGTGGATTGTCTCCACCAATGGTCTTCACACACCATCACACCGGGCTTTTGGCAATGGAAACATCCAGGATGTGGATACTGGGGAGTGGGCAGGCCATGGAGGGCATCAGCATAGTATAAGCATATATATATAAAGGGGGGGGGGGGGGAGTTTGAGGTGAAGGAAAATGGTACATAAAATTAAGCGATAATATAATATAGATAATGAAAATCCTTCATAGCTGCATGTGGGAAGGACCATCACAAATCCCCTCCGAAGCAGAGCTATTAGTATTGCCTGGATCCAAGACAACACACACACACACAACACACACACACACACACACACAACAAATATCATATATTTTACTATTTATATATATATATCTACAGAGAGGAGAGAGAGCGGAAGGAGTAGAGAGAGAGAGAGACTGAGAGGACTCAGAGTGAGAGAGAGAGAGAGGGACAGAAGAGAGTGTGAGAACCCGAGCAGAGAGAGAGAGAGAGAGAATGAGAGAGAGGAGAGAGAGACAGAGAACTCTGTCGTTATCTGTCTATCTTTTGTCTTGTCTTTGTTTCCAGTCTGTGATGTCTTAGTTACTGACATATTTCCGTTTTGCCCCACCCAGACTAAAAGTTGCTCGTCTGCCCGGCAAAGTCACCGCATTGTCCCTTGACGGCCAGGGGGTAAAGCATGGACTTTCTCGTTTGAAGCTGAGGCCGGGGGGTACTGCAGCTCCAGGAGGGCAATGTCGTTGGGATACCCCGCTCTGAGTAGTACGGGATGTGGAGCAGGCAGAGAGTCCAAAGTCACACACACACTCTCTCTTCTCTATTTCTCTCTCTCTCCCACATACTCCACACAACATGCTTCACACATATCAGATGCAAGCGCCGCGCGCGCGAGCACACACAACACAACACACACAACTTACGCGCGCAGCGCGCGCACACGCTCACACGCACACTCTATCTTCTTCTCTCCCACAAAACACATACTCCCACACATACACGGCACACGCGCCACACAAGCACTCCTCTCTCTATTTCCTCTCTCTCTCTCTCCACATACACACACATCACACTCTCTCTCATTCTCTCCCCCTCTCTCTCTCTCTCTCCAAAAACAAATCTCTTCCCACTTCAACACATGAGACAGGACTCTTCTCTCTCTATCTCTTCTCTCTCTCTCTCTTCTCTCTCTCTCATTCTCAAATTCCCTTCCACCTTCAACCAACACAGAGACAGACTCTTCTCTCTCTCTCTCTCTCTCTCTCTCACAAATCCCTCTTCCCCTTCAAAACACACAGAGACGGACACCATCTCTCTCTTCTCCTCTCCTCTCTCTCTTACACACACACAAATCCTCTTCCACTTCAACACACAGAGCAGACTCTCTCTCTCTCTACTCGCTCTCTTTCTCTCTCTCTCTCTCTCTCTCCTTCTTCACACACATAATCCTTCTTCCACCTTTCAACAACAGAGAAGACTCTCTCTCTCTCTCTCTCTCTTTATCTCTCTATTCTCTTCTCTCTCACAAATCCTCTTCCACCTTCAACACACAGCGACAGATCTCTCTCTCTCTCTCTCTCTCTCTCTCTCACAAATTCCTCTTCCCACTTCAACACACAGAGACAGACACTCTCTCTCTTCTCTCTCTCTCTCGCCTCTTTCTCTCTCTCTCTTCTCTTCACAACTCCAACTTTCCACCTTCAACCACAGAGACAGATTCTCTTCTCTTTATTCTCTCTCTCTCTCACACAAATCTCTTCCCACTGCTTCAAACCACACAGAGACAGACTCTCTCTCTCTCTCTACTCTCTCTCTCTCTCTTCTCTCTCTCTCCTCTCTCTCTCTCTCCTCCCCTCTCTTTCACATCCTCTTACCACCTTACAACACACAGGACAGACTCTCTCTCTCTCCTTCTCGCGCTCTTCTCTCTCTCTCTAGTCTCTCTCTCTTCTCTCTCTCCTCTTTCTCTATACAACACATTCCCACTTCAATCACAGAGACAGACAAGCAGTGAACACAGTGAGGGTCAGGTTGGATACCGGACTCTACTCAACCGAGAAGAAATGCAGGAACAGATGAGGGTCAGGTGGATACTGATCAACAACACGAGGAAGAAAGCAGTTGAACAGATGAGGGTAAGGTTGGATACAGACTCAACACACCAGAGACAGACAAGCAGTGATTACAGATGGAGGGTCAGTTTGGATCCAGACTCATCCACCGAGTCGACAAGGAAGTGAACGATGAGGGTCAGAATGGATACAGGACTGGGTAAATGCGCGTTCACGGTCTGGTGTTTCGTGGGAGTCTTTTGCTCATCAGTGATTGCCACACTTGCACTACTGTAGCTGGTAACACTGAAAAAAACCACCCAAACCACGTGGAAACTGACACAGGAAGAAGTCTCTGATTGCGAGGTTTGGCATACCACCTGGTAGTGTGAAAAAATTATAGCGATAAAAATACATGGAAAACTGACAACGGGGTGGGGGGGGGGGGGGGGGGGGGGGGGGGGGGGCAGTGTCTGTGGTTGTGAGGTTAGCGCATTTCTTTGGAGGGTTGAAACAACTGAGGAAATGTAAAGAAATGACACGCAGGCATGCCTACCCCAAAATTTGACTTTTCCCAGGACAAATTAAGACAGAAAAATTTCCAGGGACGAAACAGAAAACACACCCCCCCCCTCCCCGCCCCCCCCCCCCCCCCCCCCCCCCACCCCCCCTCCCCCCCCCCCACCACCACACACGTCTTGAGAGGCAAACGAAATCCTTTCCTCCCTTGAGAGTTCTTTTTTGAAGACACAAAACTCGTTCACGGTCGTTTTATTCTTCTTTTCACTCCTTTCTGAATCCCATCCGAAGAGGTCAGAAATCGACTCTGAGTCGACCATCATGTTCTCTTCGAGCATGTTCGGACTTGAAAGTGCAAGCGAGTGGGTTTCTGGGTTTTTTTCTTTTCTCGGCTGCGTATTAGATTTTTAAAGTCTACTCACTCTAGCAGACGATATTTCTTGGCTCTGATTCTGGCAGCATAGATAAGAAGGGCTTTTTAAAACTCCGATTTTTTTTTCGGGTCGCTCTGTTGCAAATCCGGGATTTCCGGAACAGTGGCTTCTAAAATCACCTTTTCGGGACAAAATCATAGGATGGTCAGGGAGGTAGTCATGCCTGACACACAGGAACGGTCTCTGCTATTGTGAGGTTTGGGCATACCACCTGGTAGTGTTGAAACCTGAGAAACCCATGGAAAATAAAATACGAGTCTATGGTATTATGTGGTTAAGGCGATCACTTTATATATTCAACACAACACACCACACCACCACTGGGGGGCAGGGGGGCAGGGGGGGGGGCGGGAGAGGTAAAGTTTTATGGTCCTCACAGCAAAAGCTTTTAGAGTCAAAGTTGTTCTTAATCTGTTATGTGCGAGAATCACTTCTATATTGATCAAAAGGAAAACTCAAAAATCGAGTAGCTCCACAGAATACACGAAGAGCGTCTATTCAAATCAACAAGAAAACTCGGGGAAGACAGGGAAGATACAAAATTCGATAAGATGTTAGACTATAATTAATGTGTCTGAAATTCAAAAGGACTATAAAAAGACAGCTATAGGGGGCCTGTGCTAGAATACCCCGCTTAAATCAATGGACGCTACTCCACGCCTTGATGGGTTCACATGCTTGATACAGGACATGCAGAAAATAGAGGTAAAAATAAATACCTGGGTTGTAAAAAAAATATACACATTTATAAAAGTAAGGGTCACTGAGGATGAACTGAAAATGGTCACATTAGTGAATAAAACTTAAGCGATTGCCATTTATTTTTCTGATGATCTATTATTATGTTATTGTGTAATTTATATAGTGCCGATCCTCTGTCCACAGACCAAGCTCTATGCGCGTACAATAAAACACTACATCACTCATCAACGGGCCCTGCCTACCCAGGTAGAAGAGAGGCGAAGGTGCCTGCCTACTGGCGCTCATTCAGCCGTTTCCTCGTACCATTCAAGATATCAGTCACTCATTTTCATTTATCTCATTTACTTCCTCCAGTTTTCACATAGGTTGCATGCGATGTTTTATCGTGTCTCTTTTCTCACCGGTTACACGATGGCACCGAAAACCAGGTAAGTGACAATTTTTGATGGCTTCATGGTAAGGAAATACCAGGCGGCTATCTTCAATCTACATCAATTTTGCCAGGGCTGCGGGGAACCCACTGCTTTTTCGATTTTTCAACTGCGTGGTTCTTTATCGTGTGCTGGGGGACGAGGGAAGGAAACGGGTTCTGACTCGCTTATAGTCCCCAATCCGATGGACTTGGAGTTCAGTTCGATGTGTTCATTCAAAAATGCGAAAGAAAGGCAGAGAAAGGCAGGGCTCGATCTTACGCACTCTCTCAAAGGTTGGCTGGCAGGCGAACGTCGTAACGACTTGCCCACTTTGCTTCCTACTCTGCACTTTATTCCCAACTGTCAGGAGACCAAACCTGTGCGACGACGCAGTGAGCCAGCAGTGACGTTAGTTAATTGTTCCAATACAGAGCCAAAGATGTGTCCCGGTGCTTGTCAGGGATTGTAAGCTGAAGAGAGCAGATGTAGGGATGCTCTCCGTACGTGGCCTCTCTCATCACAAATGCGGCGTCGGCTGCTTTTGCCATCTGTCAGCCCTGGAAAGCACCACAATGCTTGTTTTAATTATACAGGGTCTCGCCACCCCACCCAAGCCACAGACCAGAAACACACAACCACACACAAACACACACACAACAAACACACACACACACACATACATACACACACGCAGCGCGCGGCAACACACACACACACACAACACACCACACACACACACACACAACACACAACGCATGCACGCAGCACGCCGACACAACACACACCACACACACACAAATAAAAAACCCACCCCCCCCAAAACCCACAACACAACGGCGGCGAGGCGCACACACAACACAAACAACAAACACAACAAAACACACACACACACAAGGTGGGAATGACCAAACTTGTTATTGTGAAATACTCGACTCGTTCCTAATGAAATCCTGAAGATGAATGTGATACATCTCTCTGAGATGTGATGCACGCACAAGTTTTTATAAATCTATAGTTTTTGTCTTTATTATGTCCTGTAGTTAGTGTATATCTATGCCAAGCAGATTTGCGGAGGAAAGTGGGGCTGGATTGGACACACTTCCGGAAGCCGGCACAGCACACACGCCAAGCCCTGAATGGAAACACGCAGGGAAAAGGAAGTTGAGGCGACTCGTGCAGCTGGAGGCGAGACACTGAGCAGAGCTAAAGAGGCAGGGACAATCTGGACAGGCGTTCAGCGAGCAGCCCAGAACCGAGTGCGATGGCGGAAGTGTTCGATGGCATATGTCCACCTGAGCTATGGGTAAGTAAGTAAAAGTAAGCGTATATCAAATGGTGTTATAACCGGATGTGTGCGACGAGCATCTTAAAATTTGAATGGTTTTTCCCTGGGCCGATAATTTAATTTTGAAGGTTGAATGAATCAATTATATCAGCTTTAGAGTGTTTATTAAAACCTTCAATGACTATGATTAAGAGAGTTTTTTGCTCGACGCCAAAATGGGTTCTATCTATCGAGTTCATTTCGGTTCAGCTATTCGGATGAAGTACGATAAAGATTAAGTTAATGTTGCTTATAGCCAGCCGACCACAAAGGGCACATCAGAGCCGGGTCACACGTTAAAATCAATGCTCAAGTATTTAATTCCCACAATTTTTCAAATACATCGAAAATTCCATCCGAAGTTTGATTAAAAATCTTTTCCACTGTAAAATCTCAGATCCAATGAAAACTGGTAATTCTTCCAAGGAACTCAGAGATCGCGTCGGGGCGGAACGTCTTGAACACGGTTTATGGCATGCTGAAAAAATGTTTGTGTCCTCACAATCATGCAAGTCCAACGCTCTAATAGAGTATGTTTTATTGTGAGTGGCACTGTCATGGAATGCCCACCATGGAGCTTCTTCACTCTTTAAAAGGTATGAATGGGTAAAAATCGAATGGCGGTGTGCAAGCCGGGCATAGAACTGTTTCTTCTTTAAGACCACCAGAGTAGATGAGAGGAACACTTTATGTTTGGACGAGCTCTGAAGGTTTGTTATCGTCTGTGTATTCCAATCTCTGCTAGGGTCTTTGGCATAATCATTAGCTCATTTTGGAGTTCAGATTGAGCTGAGGATATATATGTCGGATGTGTACCAAGTAACGAACGAATTCCTATTTACGGCAATCTAGAGATCCAGTGTGGAGATTGTGCCAGACATACGTCGGAGAAAGGAAAGGGAAATTGAAACTCCGCATCAAAGAAACACAAGAGAAGAATCATCACCTGTCGGAGACCATTGAACCCTGAGGCGAATAGAGTTCTCCCGGGACAATGTCAGCGTCTGGACAGGAACCTAAACGGTTAATGGAGGAGTAAAGGAGGCCATCTACATCGCGGGGACGTTCCTTCCCTCAGACGAGAGGGGGTGACACAAAACCTATAGCAACCTACATATCGCCTTGTTCGGTCTCGTGACTCGGTTCATATCGAGATCGCGGGCACCGAACACAAACTCACTCTGCGACAGCGAGACACTGGCGCTGACGACGGCCTTGGATGGAGGGGCGAAAGTTCGCTTCGGCAAAACTTCCTGTGTGAAAAGGTAAAAAGGACTGTGTTTAATCGGATCATTTTGTGCATCATGCAAAAGGCACTGTCACTGTGTATTGTAGGATTGCCATTTCACTGAGATTAATTGGCGATGAAACACCTGCAGAGAAGTCAAGGGTTGAAAAAGGATGAAGAAAATTACAACTCTACAATTCTTCTGGTCAGTTTTACCGTATCCCCCCATCCTTCCCAGGTCCCCACATCCTCCCTCTACACTGGTCACTCACTTTTTGTTTTTCTTCGCTTCCCTTTGAACCAACACAAAAAGACACATAAATAACATCTATGAATTAGCAAAAAAGGACCATAAAAGAGAGAGAGAGAGAAGAGATGAGGAGAGGGAGAGAGATGAGAGAGAGAGGTGAGAGAGGAGAGAGGAGAAGAGAAGGAGAAGAAGAGAAAAAGAAGGAGGAGGAGAGGAGGAGGAGAGGAGGAGACGAAGTAGAAGTTGATAGTGGTTAGTAGTAGTAGTAGTAGTAGATAGTAGTAGTAGTCGTCGTATTAGTATTAGTAGTAGAAGAAGAAGAAGAAGAAGAAGAACAAGACAAGACAATCAAGAAGAAGTAGACGGCGACAAGGAGTGAACTGCACAAAGAAAAAGCCTGCAATACAAGCAACAACAACAACAAAACAACAAAAACAAACCAAACACAACAAACAACAACAACAACAGAACAATAGATCTAAAAAAATGGACCTTCACTGAAGGGTGGAAGCATGCGAGGCAGCAGAGGGAAAAATCAGATCACAAAAAGTCCAGACAAAACAGTACTCTCATGAACTGCATGTTTTTTAATGATAGTGACATAGGACCCGCAATCAGACTCGACGACCGGAACGACGCCCGCAGACAGACAGACAGACAGAGGGAACTAACTCACCGAGGCCGAGAGAAGAGTGTCACTAGAAGGCTTCTGGTTGGTCACGTGATGCGACGGCAGTCCCAGAAGACGATGATTGTGCACAGTGGAACTGCACCGTGATATTTATACTGCTGACACCCTTTCGTCCATCAGGTCGCCATCTACCCGCACTGGCGTTTTCCCAAGAAAGAGTGTTCCTTCAATGGGATACTTAATCGTAGCTCTTCTACTTGAAGACAGCTCGTGACAAAATGTTTTTGTCACCAACAGCATTGTGCTGTTTTGTTCTCACGCGTTCAGCAATATTTTCCAGGTCCAGACTACATAGATATGAAATAAAAGTGGCAACAGATATAGGTCACACCAACAACACACCACACACACACAACACACACACTACACTCACACACACAACACACACACACACACACACAGAGAAATCAGACACAAAAAAGATACAGAAGAGAACAGTAATCTCTCTTTCTCTCTCTCTCTCTCTCTCTCTCTCTCTTCTCTCTATGCTCTCTCTTTCAATTATCTATCTAGTTATCTTATTATTAGTTGTTTGTCTATTTGTATGTCCTGTCTAACGACACTTGATAGAACTGCCCGTTGTAAGCTGTTTTCTATTTCAACCTCGCACCAGCGGAAACAACGAGAAAAAGCCAAATAATTTTTGATCTATGATCAGCAATGGCTTCTGTTGTATTATCATCATTCACAACAAAACCACAACTATTTTGTTATTAACAGAAAAATTTAGCGATTGTTGTTACATCAATCTGTTGTGTTACTTATTCACTGACATAAACAAATTAATGCATCACTGCATTCACATGCAAAAAGGTAAGAAAAAAAAAATAGCATTCATTAAAACTCTAGAAAAGATTATTTTAAATCGTTTTAAAAATGGCAAAATGATTCACTCATGAAACGCAGTAATTATTTGTCTTCTAACAGAATAGTAATATTGTATTAAGAAATAGAAAAAAAAAAAACCCAAAGAAATGTAACTATTTTATTCATACGCAGATTTGGTTCAAACATCATGTAGTGGTAGCGCTACCTTACCATTTCCTTTATTCTAGCCAGGAAACAGTACAGGGTATTTTTAAGAACTCAGAAGTGCTTTATGAATATTACTATCGATTTATTTATAAAAAAATATGGCTTTTATTACACTATATTCACAACAGGACACACACACACACACACACAACAGATATATATTTAGTATATATATATTATATATATATATATATATTATATATATATATTCAACAATAAAACTAATAAATTCAAGGATAGTTACCGAGCACGTTCCAGGCAAATTACAGAGCAGTTGGTGTTGCAATGACTGCCAAGAAAATATTGGAATTCTAAACAAACTTGCTCTTATGTTCTTAGATTGAAGTAATAGGGGGAGATACGCTTCATATCTGCAGTGGTAGATGATATGCCTAAATAATCGTATGTGCTTGTGTGGGAATGGGGAAAAAAAATAAAATTAATTGCTTTCAAATGAGCCATCAGCAAAGCTTATATTTTCAAGGGGAGCATCCTCCAATGGGAGGGGAAAACTCACTAACATGTAACTCCTGGTTTATACGATATTTCGAAACTTGGTGGTTTCTCTCAGTTGACCGCGGACAGAGGGTATTTGATATCTGCCTTTAGTTTTAAGAAGAATGCAATCCCAGAAAAGGCTGGTGTGCAATACCGATTCAGTATGTTGTTGAGTTTTCAAAAAACCAACCAAAGTGCCTTAAAGACGCCAAAAGAAAATCAGAAGAGCAAAACAAAGCTACCATTTTTTATGAGAAAGTAGAAAATATAAAACCGATATCTCTAGACACAAGTGTGAGGGGCCAGTTTCTGGAATGAATCCACAAGGGACTAAAATACAACATAACTATAAATTCCAAAGGATAAGTACGAGCACCGTTCCAGCAACTTCAGAGGCAGTTGGTGTTGCAATGACTGCAAGGAAATTTGAATTATAAACAAACTTGCTCTTATGTCTTAGATTGAAGAATAGGAGGAGATAGCATTCTCTTGCAGTGGTAGAATGATTCTGTAACAACAGTATGTGTTGAGTGGGTGAATGGGGAAAAAATAAAAAAATGCTTTCAAAATGAGCATTTCAGCAGCTTATATTCTCCAAGGGAGACATCCTCCAATAGGAGGGGAAACTTACTAACATGTAACTCCTGGGTATATACGATTATTTTGAAACTTGGTGGTTTCTCCTCCTGTGACCGCGGAAGTGGTATTTGACTACCTCTGCCTTTTCGTTTTAAGAAGATGCCAATCCAGAAAAGGGTGGTGTGCAATCCGTAGTATGTTTGTTGAGTTTTCAAAAAACACCATAGTGCCATCTAAGAAGCAAAGAAATCATGAAAGAGCAAAACAAGCTACATTTCTTGTGAAAAGTAGTCAAATATAAAACCGTATCCTTAAGACACAAGTGCTGCGGGCCAGTTCTTGGAATGAATCCAACAAGGGACTAAAATACAACAACTAATAAATTCATCAGGATAAGTACCGAGCACGTTCCAGCAACTACAGAGCTGCTTGGTGTTGAATGATGAAGAAATATTGAAATTTTAACAAACTTGCTCTGATGTCTTAGATTGAAGAAATAGGGGGGGGATAGCATTCATATCTGCCAGTGGTAGATTGGAATTTGCTAAACTAAACAGTATGTGCTTGAGTGGGTGAGATGGGGAAAAAAATTAAATGTTTCAAAATGAGCTTCAGCAAGCTTATATTTCAATGGGGAGACATCCTCAATAGGGAGGGACTCACTAAACAGTAACTTGGTCCATATCCGATATTTGAAACTTGGTGAGAACTGCCTCTCAGCACTTGTGTTTAGAGGATTCGCTTTTATATTTCTACTTTTCACAAGAAAATGTAAGCTTGTTTTGCTCTTCATGATTTTCTTTGTTCTAGATGGGCACATTTGGTTGTTTTTTTGAAAATCACAAAACCTACTTACGGTATTGACACCAGCCTTTTTGGATTGCATTCTTCTTAAAACTGAAAGGGCAGAGGAGTCAAATTACACTTTCCGCGAGTCACTGAGGAGAAATCCACAAGTTTCGAAATATCGGTATATGACCAGGGTTACATGTTAGTGAGTTTCCCTACTATTGGAGGATGTCTGCCCTTGGAGAATATTAGCTTTGCTGAAGGTCATTTTGAGAAGATTTATTTTATTTTTCCCCATTCACACTCAGCAACATACTGTTGTTAGGCGAATCATTACCACTGCAGATATGAATGGTATCTCCCCTATTTCTTCAATCTAAAGTAATAAGAGAAGCTTTTGTTTATTAATTCATTTTTTGCAGTCATATGAAGTCACAAATCACCAGCTGCTCTGTAAGTTGTGGAACGGTGTCGGTATCTTATCCTTGGATTTCTTAGTTTTGTGGTATTTTAGTCCCTATTGTGGATTCATTCCAAGAACTGGCCTCAGCACTTTGTATTAAGAGGGATATCAGTTTTATATTTTTATTTCACAAGAAAATGTAGCTTGTTTTGCTCTTTCATTTGATTTTCTTTTGCTTCTTAGACTTGGCACCTTTGGTTGGTTTTATTGAAATCAACAAAAATACGACGCGTATTGCACACAGCTCATTCTGCGGATTGCATTCTTCTTAAAACTGCAAGGGCAGAGAGTCAAATTACCTCTTCGCTGTCACTGAGGAGTATGAAACCACCAAGTTTCCGAAATATCGGTATATGACCGGTGTTACATGTTAGTGCGTTTCCTCCTTTTGGAGGATGTCTCCCTTGGTGAATATGATTGCTTGATGAAGGCTCATTTTGAAGGAAGCATTTATTTTAATTTTTCCCCATTCCCCCACTCAAGCACATACTGTAGTTAGGCAGACAGAATTCATCTCACTGCAGATATGAAGCGTATCTCCCCTATTTCTTCTATCTATGACTAAGAGCAAGTTTGTTTATATTTCATATTTCTTGCAGTTCATTTGCAAAACCTAGCTGCTCTGTAAGTTGCTGGAACGGTGCTCGGAATTATCCTTGGAATTTATTAGTTTGTTGTATTTTAGACCTTGTGGATTCATTCCAAGAATGGCTCAGCACTTGTGTCTTAGGGATATCGTTTATATTTTTACTTTTTCACAAGAATATGGTAGCTTGTTTTGCTCTATCATGATTTTTCTTTTGCTTCTTAGATGGACTATGGTTGGTTTATTTTGAAACTCAACAAACATACTAAGTAATGCACACCAGCCTTTTCTGGATTGCATTCTTCTTAAAAATGAAATGGCCAGACGAGTCAGAAATTACACTGTCCGCGGTCACTGAGGGAGTAAACACCAAGTTTCGAAATATCGGAATATGACCAGGAGTACATGTTAGTGAGTTTCTCCTATTGGAAGGATGTCTACCCCTTGGAGGCATTTAAGCTTGCTGGAAGGCTCATTTTGAGAATGATTTATTTTATTTTTCCCCATTCACCACTCAAAGCAATACTGTTAGTTAGCTGAACTCATCTACACTGCGGTAATATGAATGCGGATCCTCACTTTTCTTCAATTAAGAATAAGGCAAGTTTTGTTCTATCATTCAATATAAAATATATATATATATATATATATAGAGTATAAACAAAGTTGCTCTTTTGTCTTAGATGAAGAAATGGGGGGGGGGGGGGGGGGGGGGGGTAGGGGGAGAACGCATTCATACTACAGTGGCAGATGAATCTGCACCTAAACTGTATGTGCTGAGAGGGTGGATGGGTAAAAAAATAAAATAAAATAAACTAAATGGCTTCTCAAAATGAATCTTCAGCGATTATTCTCAAGGGGGATAGACATCCTCCAATAGGGAGAGAAACTCACTAACATATAAACTCGGTCTTATACCGATATTTCGAAACCTTGGTGGTTTTCCTCAGTGACCGCGGAAAGTGGTAATTTGATCCTTGCCTTTCAGTTTTAAGACAGAATGCAATCCCAGAAAAGGCTGGTGTGCAATACCGTAGTAATATTTGTTGAGTTTCAAAAAACCTAACCAAAGAGTGCAACTAGAAGCAAAGAAAATCACGAAAGAGCAAAACAAGCTAATTTTCTTGTGGAAAAGTAGAAAATATAAAAAGATAACCTCTAAGACACAAGTGCTGAGGGCCACTTTCTGGAATGAATCCGCAAGGGACTATAAATACAACAAACTAATAATTCCAAGGATAAGTACAGAGCACCGTTCAGCAATTACAGGAAAGCGCTTGGTGTTGCAATGACTGCAAGAAATTATTGAATTATAAAACATAAGTTGCTCATATGTCTTAGATGGAAGAAGTATAGGGGGAGATACGCATTCATACCTGACAGTGGCAGATGTTTCAGCTACCTAACAGTATGTGCTTGAGAGGGTGGATGGGAAAAAATAATAAAATAATGCTTCTCAAAATGAACCTTCAGCAAGCTTATATTCTCCAAGGGGGAGAGACATCCTCCAATAGGAGAGAAACTCACTAACATATAACTCCTGTCATATACCGATATTCGAAACTTGGTGGTTTCTCCTCAGTGACCGCGGAAAGTGGTAATTTGACTCCTCTGCCTTTTCAGTTTTAAGAAGAATGCAATCCCAGAAAAGGCTGGTGTGCAATACCGTAGTATATTTGTTGAGTTTTCAAAAAACCAACCAAAGGTGCCATCTAAGAAGCAAAAGAAATCACGAAAGAGCAAAACAAGCTACATTTTCTTGTGAAAAGTAGAAAATATAAAAAATATAAAAAAGATATCCTCTAAGACACAAGTGCTGAGGGCCAGTTCTTGGAATGAATCGCAAGGGACTAAAATACTTATCCTTGGAATTTATTAGTTTGTTGTATTTTAGTCCCTTGCGGATTCATTCGAAGAACTGGCCCTCAGCACTTGTGTCTTAGAGGATATCTTTTTATATTTTCTACTTTTCACAAGAAAATGTAGCTTGTTTTGCTCTTTCGTGATTTTCTTTTGCTTCTTAGATGGCACCTTTGGTTGGTTTTTGAAAACTCAACAATATACTACGGTATTGCACACCAGCCTTTTCTGGGATTGCATTCTTCTTAAAACTGAAAAGGCAGAGGAGTCAAATTACCACTTTCCGCGGTCACTGAGAGAAACACAAGTTTCGAAATATCGGTATATGACCAGGAGTTATATGTTAGTGAGTTTCTCTCCCTATTGTGAGGATGTCTCTCCCCCTTGGAGATAAAGCTTGCTGAAGGTTCATTTTGAGAAGCATTTATTTTATTTTATTTATATATTTTTTCCCATCCACCCTCTCAAGCACATACTGTTAGGTAGGCAGAATCATCTGCCACTGCAGGTATGAATGCGTATCTCCCCCTATTTCTTCAATCTAAGACATAAGAGCAAGCTTTGTTTATAATTCAATATTTCTTGCAGTCATTGCAACACCAAGCTGCTCTGTAGTTGCTGGAACGGTGCTCGGTACTTATCCTTGGAATTTATTAGTTTGTTGTATTTTAGGTCCCTTGCGGATTCATTCCAAGAACTGGCCCTCAGCACTTGTGTCTTAGAGGATATCTTTTTATATTTTCTACTTTTCACAAGAAAATGTAGCTTGTTTTTGCTCTTTCGTGATTTTCTTTTGCTTCTTAGATGGCACCTTTGGTTGGTTTTTTGAAAACTCAACAAATATACTACGGTATTGCACACCAGCCTTTTCTGGGATTGCATTCTTCTTAAAACTGAAAAGGCAGAGGAGTCAAATTACCACTTTCCGCGGTCACTGAGGAGAAACCACCAAGTTTCGAAATATCGGTATATGACCAGGAGTTATATGTTAGTGAGTTTCTCTCCCTATTGGAGGATGTCTCTCCCCCTTGGAGAATATAAGCTTGCTGAAGGTTCATTTTGAGAAGCATTTATTTTATTTTATTTTATTTTTTCCCATCCACCCTCTCAAGCACATACTGTTAGGTAGGCAGAATCATCTGCCACTGCAGGTATGAATGCGTATCTCCCCCTATTTCTTCAATCTAAGACATAAGAGCAAGCTTTGTTTATAATTCAATATTTCTTGCAGTCATTGCAAACACCAAGCTGCTCTGTAAGTTGCTGGAACGGTGCTCGGTACTTATCCTTGGAATTTATTAGTTTGTTGTATATATATATATATATATATATATATATATATATATAAAATACACATGTATCTTCATTCTTGTCACAAAGTCCCCTCAGGAAGACCTGAGGTCGAAATATTGGGAAAAATTTGATGAGTCTGTTGTTTTTATCTTCATTTTATGTGCGTTTATATATATATATATATATATATATATATATATATATATATATATATATATATATATATATATTATATATATATATATATATATAAACGCACATATATATAGAGAGAGATTACTGTCTTCTCCCCCTATTTCTTCAATCTAAGACATAAGAGCAAGCTTTGTTTATATCTATCTATCTATCTATCTATCCATCTATCTATCTATCTATCTTTATCTTTATCTATATCTATATATATGTATATATATATATATATATATATATATATATATATATATATATATATGTGTGTGTGTGTGTGTGTGTGTGACCATATAACTCATGCAGTCCAATAAGATTGCATATTTGGTTTATATGATCATTGAAAATCAGATTTTGTTCTGCATAAGTTGTGAAATTTGCACCATGAAATAAGAAACCTGTAATCTTTTATAGTGAACACATAATTCAGTAACATACATGTACCTTTGTTTAAGTTGTGCTTAAATGAAAATTACATGGAATTTAGTGACGAATTTGCATCTAAATGTCACTGGAAAGCTTTCAGTATTGCAGTCTTTATTGCAATGTTTTCAGGATTGCCAGGATGGCCATAATTCAGTGTCAGAATTGGGATTTGTCCTCACTTGTACGTTCGTAACACTGAAAAAGAAATTGATCAGCATTTCAGTCTTTGAAATGAAATCTTCATATGTTTTCAATTTGACTTGAATTAATGTGGTTTTGTCATTAATGTGAAAGTCAGCAGCTTTATGATTCTTTAACTTGACCAAGAGAGAGCCTCATTGATGGTGATCTTGTCTTTTATTATAATGTGAAAATGTTATAATAGTATGTCATATTTAGATGCTTTGTTTGGTATTTTTAAATTAATCTTGGATATGCTTTTCTTTGCAATTTTTTTTTCAACAGATCATGTGTGTGTGTGTGAGTGTGTGTGTGTGTGTGTGTGTGTGTGTGTGTGTGTGTGCGTGCGCGCGTGTCGTGCGCGCGTGTCGTGCATGCGTGCGTGCGTGCGTGCGTTTTGTGTGTGTGTGTGTGTGTGTGTGCGTGCGTGCGTGCGTGCGTGCGTGCGTGTGTTGTGTGTGTGTGTTCCACTAACAGTTGACCAAGCAAAAAGAGAACAGAAGATGGCAGCTCAGTTCCATGCACAGCCAAACCACTCTATCTATAAAAAGCGATTTGTGCCCACGAAGTCCTCCAAAATTGTGACAGGTGCTTGCTAAGCAAAGAACAAAATTGTGACAGGTGCTTGCCAAGCAAAGAACAAAATTGTGACAGGTGCTTGCTAAGCCAAGAACAAAATTGTGACAGGTGCTTGCTAAGCAAAGAACAAAATTGTGACAGGTGCTTGCCAAGCAAAGAACAAAATTGTGACAGTGTCTTGCTAAGCAAAGAACAAAATTGTGACAGGTGCTTGCTAAGCAAAGAACAAAATGAATATGCTATGTCAGAGGACTCGGATGCTTTTCACATATGTGAAGATTCTTGTTTTATGTTGTTCTTTTATCAGATGTGAGATCAGGTGTCTTAAATCCATAGAAAAATCTTTTGTACAGGAAGTAGAGATCACATTTAAATGGTTTCATTCAAAGTGCCTACATTAAAAATGCAAATGATTTTGACAGGATATAGTTAACTGCCATTATGCACGATAGACATGATCAAAAATAGTGCTGCTGATCTAAAATTAAGTGAATTGTGTGAACATTTTGATAGCACACAGAGCCGACGCCATTCTGTGCCGGTGCGACAACATTTGCTGAAACACATGTATGTTTTGTGCATCAAAGTAGGTTTTTTTTAATCAATGTGTCCAGCGACATGACTGCGTAATAGGCCATCTGTATTACGTCTGCGTCTGGCCAGTACTCTTCCCATATAGAGACCACAGCGCCCCACACTGACTATGTCTGGCCTGTCCTCTTCCTATATACAGACCACGGCGCCCCACACTGACTATGTCTGACCTGTCCTCTTCTATATACAGACCACAGCGCCCCACACTGACTATGTCTGGCCAGTCCTCTTCCTATATACAGACCACAGCGCCCCACACTGACTATGTCTGACCAGTTCTCTTCCTATATACAGACCACAGCGCCCCACACTGACTATGTCTGACCAGTCCTCGTCCTATATACAGACCACAGCGCCCCACACTGACTATGTCTGACCTGTCCTCTTCTATATACAGACCACAGCGCCCCACACTATGTCTGGCCTGTCCTCTTCGTATATACAGACCACAGCGCCCCACACTGACTATGTCTGGCCAGTCCTCTTCCTATACACAGACCACAGCGCCCCACACTGACTATGTCTGACCAGTCCTCTTCCTATACACAGACCACAGCGCCCCACACTGACTAGTCTGGCCTGTCCTCGGCCTATATACAGACCACAGCGCCCCACAATGACTATGTCTGGCCTGTCCTCTTCCTTATATACAGACCACAGCGCCCCACACTGACTATGTCTGGCCAGTCCTCTTCCTATATACAGACCACAGCGCCCCACACTGACTATGTCTGGCCAGTCCTCTTCCTATACTGACCACAGCGCCCCACACTGACTATGTCTGGCCAGTCCTCTTCCTATACACAGACCACAGCGCCCCACACTGACTATGTCTGACCAGTCCTCTTCCTATATAGAGACCACAGCGCCCCACACTGACTATGTCTGGCCTGTCCACTTCCTACATTCAGACCACAGCGCCCCACACTGACTATGTCTGACCTGTCCTCTTCCTATATACAGACCACAGCGCCCCACACTGACTATGTCTGACCTTTCCTCTTCCTATATACAGACCACAGCGCCCCACACTGACTATGTCTGACCAGTCCTCTTCCTATATAGAGACCACAGCGCCCCACATGACTATGTCTGACCTGTCCTCTTCCTATATACAGACCACAGCGCCCCACACTGACTATGTCTGACCTTTCCTCTTCCTATATACAGACCACAGCGCCCCACACTGACTATGTCTGACCTGTCCTCTTCCTATATACAGACCACAGCGCCCCACACTGACTATGTCTGACCTGTCCTCTTCCTATATACAGACCACAGCGCCCACACTGACTATGTCTGACCTGTCCTCTTCATATATACAGACCACAGCGCCCCACACTGACTATGTCTGGCCAGTCCTCTTCCTATATACAGACCACAACGCCCCACACTGACTATGTCTGACCTGTCCTCTTCCTATATAGAGACCACAGCGCCCCACACTGACTATGTCTGACCTGTCCTCTTCCTATATACAGACCACAGCGCCCCACACTGACTATATCTGGCCTGTCCTCTTTCTATACAGACCACAGCGCCCCACACTGACTATGTCTAGCCTGTCCTCTTCCTATATACAGACCACAGCGCCCACACTGACTATGTCTGACCTCTCCTCTTCCTATATACAGACCACAGCGCCCCACACTGACTATGTCTGACCTGACCTGTTCCTATATACAGACCACAGCGCCCCACACTGACTATGTCTGACCTGTCCTCTTCCTATATACAGACCACAGCAACCCACACTGACTATGTCTGACCTGTCCTCTTCCTATATACAGACCACAGCGCCCCACACTGACTATGTCTGACCTGTCCTCTTCCTATATACAGACCACAGCGCCCCACACTGACTATGTCTGACCTGTCCTCTTCCTATATACAGACCACAGCGCCCCACACTGACTATGTTTGGCCAGTCCTCTTCCTATAGAGACCACAGCGCCCCACACTGACTATGTCTGACCTGTCCTCTTCCTATATACAGACCACAGCGCCACACACTGACTATGTCTGACCTGTCCTCTTCATATATACAGACCACAGCGCCCACACTGACTATGTCTGACCTGTCATCTTCCTATATAGAGACCGCAGCACACAACACTGACTATGTTTGACCTGTCCTCTTCCTATATACAGACCACAGCGCCCACACTGACTATGTCTGACCTGTCCTCTTCCTATATAGAGACCACAGCGCCCCACACTGACTATACTGGGGTATGGACTACTGAGCCTTGGATGCTGTATGCACCAAATTGGTTGTAGCCAGTGTGTCTGTCATATCCGTTCAATGAACAGGCCACATGAAAAGACCAATGCGTTTAACAACTAACAATTAGGGTCAACTTGTGTGGGGCATACACAAAACAACCATTCATGGTTTAACAACTAGCAATTAGTGTCAACTTGTGCGAGGTATACACAAAACAACCATTCATGGTTTAACAACTAACAAATAGTGTCAACTTGTGTGGGGCATACAAAAAAACGACCATTCATGGTTTAACAACTAACAATTAGCGTCAACTTGTGTGGGGCATACACAAAGCAACCATTCATGGTTTAACAACTAGCAATTAGTGTCAACTTGTGTGGGGCATACACAAAGCAACCATTCATGGTTTAACAACTAGCAATTAGTGTCAACTTGTGTAGGGCATACACAAAGCAACGCAACCATTCACGGTTTTAACAACTAACAATTAGTGTCAACTTGTGAGGGGAATACACAAAACAGCCATTCACGGTTTAACAACTAACAATTAGTGTCCATAAGACGACAAAATACACCAGGCGGTATTGAACTAAGAGGATTCCTTTATTTCCAAACGTTGAAAAATATAGGAACAAAACAAACCACTGACCTTCTGGTTCAATAAGTCGTAGAGGATCTCAATCGTACATGC
>CM031629.1:32637482-32654642 GCA_018398815.1 Conus ventricosus | reverse complement strand
CCTTTCTTGTTCCGATAACGCTATTTTCCTCCGAGTAAAGAAATTTACTTTCAGATCCTGTTTCTGCGCCCTTCCTTTTTTCTTCTTTTTCATACATATATTCCCCCCAAATTTTCAAAAGCAATGTTCCCAAAAAAATTTTTAATCAAAAAAAAAAGGGGATTTTCGGTTTTGGGAAATTTGGGCCAATCCACAACGACAATAAGGAAGTGCTGCATATTCCTGGGTAACAATTTGGATAACCTCTTTAAACCTCTTTTAGTAATTATTGCTTTTAAATTTAGCGAACATTTTGAATTTCCATAATGAATTTCTCTTTATCCTTGCCTTGTTCTAACGTTACGTAATTAAGGAGGGGTCAGATCGATATCCTGGTAAGATATCAACATCTATAACATAATTGCAAAGCCAATCTGAAACAAGAAAGAAATCTAAACGACTCTGTTGACATGGATTGGGTCGCCTCCAAGTATATCTGCGTAATTCCGGATTTAATTCACGCCAGATGTCATTTTAAATCTAGATTGTCCACCAGGTTTCTATTGCTCTTGCGCATTGGGGTTTATTATTATGTTTAAGTTATAGCAATCTAAAGAGTAGTTGCGAACTAAATTCCAATCGCCTCCATTATGACATTTTCAGCTCCGACCTCCTGATTATGATCTTCCAATTCCATGTAAAACTCTGGCTCATCACGATTAGGTCGTAGATACTAACAATGAGACATTCGTGTCCATTTTTTTGACTGATGCAAAAATAAAATTACCCCCTGTGTCCTAAAAATTTTTTTTAAAAACTGAAATTCAAATTTATTTTTGAACAAAATAGCCACTCTGCGAGAAGGGTGAATTGGGTTAGAACGCAAAGAAACATTTATAACCCCATTCTGCACAATATAGTTTTCTAATTTGTCGGAAAGGGGTATCCGGTAACAAATAAATAGAGTAGACTTTTCTCTCAATAGTTAAATACATCTCTTCGTTTTGTTTGGATTGGCCAAACCCTGACAGTTCATGGATGCAAGGTTATTTTACTGCTCATAGCAAAACAAAATATCAAAGTATCCGCCAACATTAGGATACATCCCATCTGACAACAAATTTGAAGCAAATTAACATAATTAGAAGTAACAGGTTCAACCCCAAAGAAAGTTGCCCCGCAACAAACATCTTTAAAAACACCAAGATGTCAACGGCACACTGTAAGGTCGGAATCACGCAACCCCCGAAAACAAATAATTGGAAAACATTATTTGCCCAACTACGAAAAAGAATACACGATAGACATTTACATGGAAACATATAATGTATATAACAGTAAGTTACTTTGTGGATCCGTTTCGGGCAAAAGAACGGAAGGAAAGTATAACCAACAGTCATCCAATCTTCATCTGAAACCTGCTCACCCAAGCTAGAAAGAAGGGAGAGGGCACCGAGGGGAGAGTGTCGATAACACAATTAAAAAGAGGAAGGGACGGAGGGGACAGGGAACCGCCCGGGAGTGCGGTTGGCAATCGTGGGATTTTTTGAGGACAACATTGCATCAACACCACAGCGAAGACGCGTCGCAGAGAACGCATCTGGCGAAACAATGTTTCTGGGAATATCAGATATATCCAACAGGATTTAAAATCGCAACATCCCAGGCCTCACATAAGCACAATCGCTCCCCCCAAAATAAAACAACGTTTTGTTATTATAGTCCTGGGGGGAGGGGTGGGTTGTTTTGATCTATTCTTTGTTTTGTCCTTACCTCATGCTGTATTTTTCTTGTATACAATTTTGGTCTTTGTTTATGTTGAACTGGAGAAAATCTTTGTTGAATGAATGGCCGTTTTCCCTCTGTGGAGAGAAGATGGTGAGATTTGTTGTCATTAAAGGATTGGCATTTTGTCTGTATTTATCTGCCTGTATTTTCAGGTTAGATATTGTTCCATTGCAAATTTTGGGCTTTCTAGCCTTATATTTTGTGTGTTTCAGCCTCCACATATAAAGATATAAGATGAGTAAATATGAAAGGTTTTGTTCAATGACCTGCCTGAGGCCTAACGAACCAAAAAAAAAAAAAAGAAAGAAAAGAAAAGAGGAGGGATGTGTTTGACTATTTAAGAAAGCGTTTTGATGCTATCGTTTTTACAGGGTAACCCATTGACCCCAAGCTGAAATGTGTATCAGAGCAGAATGGGGTTATAAAACAATTGTAACATAATTCAAATTCCAAGAAGTGTTACCATTCTCTTTAACAATGATTTCGAGTTTAGTGTACAAAAGGTTGACCCAAGATATAGTGGAAAACTACAATTTTTGCTGTTGTAAAAAACAAAAATCAAAAATCCAGGTTGGCTAAGTATGATAATTGATACATTAAACCTGGTATAAGACCAAATTAGATAAGCTTGAGTGTTTTTGCTGTTTTTAATTTTTTATTTTTTTTGTTGAGTTAGAAGAAAAAATTAAGGAAGTTGGGTTTTGAAAATGTTGTAATGTGGAGTGGCCTGGAACCTCGCACAAGATGATTCTTGGATTAATTAATCATAAGCATTATACAATGTAAAGCCCAACAGCAAGTGAAGACATGAGGCTTAATTAATATACCTTACAGATATAGGGAGAATGTTTGAAACCTGAATTTAAAAGATACGACATGAACAGATCCTCCCCCTCTGCAGCAAAGTAGTGTGATTATTTTTCTAGATTCCCAGATTATGTGGTCCACTATTGTCACTGATGCAGATATAAGCAGGGTAACAGACAGACCATTCAATGCTTACTCTGAATTTAATCCTTTGCTAAAGAAAATAAACTAATAACCTTTCTGAAATTTAAGTGTTCTTTGTTGAAGGAATAAACGTACATTGATGAATTAACGAGGCAATTTAAAGTTTAATAGAGAGCATGCTGTACTCTGCTGCCCAGTTCAAGGGAACAAGTACATTTATTGAGCATTCAAAAAGTTAGTTACTACTACAGATAATCTTTTTTTAGAGGTTTTATTAATAAAAAATAAGATTACAACTATAGCAATTGCAACTGAAAAAAAAAACCCGCAGAAGAATGAAAAAGCAGAATTGTTTAGACTGACTATTGAAAAGTTAGTGAAGAAGAAACAGTTGACTGAGAAGAAAGACATGATTTAGAGCAGGACAAAGAGGAACTAGTTAACTTAGGAAGCTAAAATGCAGGGGTTTGATTCGATCGCGACCACGTTGGATAGCCAGAAGGGGGAAAAGGTCAATCAGTATTATTGTTCGCTTGATAACAGAAACTTTCTTAAACAAAAATAGACAAAGGTAAGATTAGATGATGTTTTAGCTCGCTTGAAAAAAAACTTTCTTAAACAAAAATTTAACAAAGTTAACATCAGATATGGCTTGTTGAAATATTCAATGATGAAAGGATCCAAGAGACGGCAGAAAGTTAATGAAAAAATCGTAGTACCGGATAAAGAAGTTGAGGATTACGAAATATCTTAAATGTTAATTTACCTCTGTCGAAATCTATTAAAAATGAGAAATTCTAATAGATGAAGCTGGCTAGCACTTAAAACAATGAAAACAATAAAAGCATGGAGCAGACGGTTTACTTGTCGTGTTCTTCAAATTGTTTTCACCATCACTTGGAATATTCGGTCGTTCGATCCTAAAATGAAAGGTTTTAAAACTGTGCGAGTGTCCCCATACAGAAGGAAGAATCATAGTTTTGTAAATCCTAAAGGTGATAAATCTTGCAGACGCCATTAAAAACAGAAGGCCAGTTACTCATTTTAAATGTTGTTTATCGAAGATAGGTACGCACATGTTGTGACAGACTAAAACAATGGTTCTTCCAAGTTTGATCAACGAAGACCAAACAGATTTATGGCCAACCAGATATACGGAGATAATATTAGACGATCTATGACTGAATAAATCTTCACAAACACACCAACTGCCTGACTTGCGTTTATGGGTTTAGATTGAGAGAAAGCCTTCGATTCACCTGACAGGAGATTCATGAATAAAGTACTTGTACCCTTCGTTTAGACCAGATATACATAAATGATAACTCCTTCTATAATAATGTTAAGTCAGCTGTACTTGTGAATGGACATGCATCTGTTTGGTTTTCCTGTAGGTCATGCGCCAGGCAGGGAGACCCCAGTTTCACCCGACATTTCATTTTGTGTGTAGAAAATCTTATTGCCATTATGTTGAGAGATAATAAAATAATAAAAAGTAATCCAAACTAACAAGCAGAACAGAAATTGCACAAATACCGGAACGATGTAGAGAATATGTTTGAAATGACAAAGTGTCTTTTGAGGTATTTCTAATAACATTGAAGGTTTATACAGTCTCATTTTTCCTATCCCCCAATGTTTGAATGCCCACATAATACTAAATTCAACAGACAAAATTTAAGAACCACAGGCTGCCATTTTCTGCTTTATTGTGTGCTTACAGTGTAGTGAAAAATATGCCGCTTGTTTCACAAAAGCAAAATAGAAGCTCAAAACAAAAAAGAAAACTTGTTTTTCTAATCAAAGTCCTGACTTAATATTATTATAGAAAGAGGTATCCATTTATGTATATCTTGGTTAATTTTCAGCATTGTTTTTTTTCACAGTTTGATAGGTGGAGAAAATCAAGTTTGATATTAAACCAAGAAAAAAAAAACAAGTGCTCTATGGCTCGGCAGTAGAAAAAAAACCTCGACGATTTGCTACATGCAAAATTTACGTAGTCAGTGAACCACCAACAATCCAAATTAAGTGTATCTTAATTCAAGTGATTTATGCTGACAGTTTAGAAATAAACATACAGGCTAGATTCTTGAAAGATGAATGTTATACAAGTATGGTTAAAGATACAGATTACGCCACTAGGCAGGTGGCAGTTTTAAAGGCTTTATAATCTTGTCCAAACGAAGTCATCAACTGGATGCCTACTTCCAAATCCTCCCAATGATTAAGTAATGCGATTTAAACGCATTTCCGTTCGAGTTTTGGGGGATTGGAAATGAACTGTAGAAACATCAAAACTGAAGTTAAAAACATAAATGAATGGAGGACTTGTGTAACCAAGAATAAAAGAATATATAGTTCCATTAGTAAACTTGGCATGGAGTAGAAAAATAAGAATATCGTCTCACAAGTGAAAAGTATTACTTTGGCAAGTTTCCAAGAAGACATCCTCTGAAAAAAAATAAAATGCCTGTAGTCCTTCTTCTAGGCCAATTATCCAAACAAAACAAAAAGTAGGCTGACTAATTAGGAGGCATATAACGAATTTGGCCATGGATACTGCTGTGCATTTCCGAAAATGCTTCTGAAAATGTATTTTATTATAAAATATTAAGAATAAAAAACAAAAACAAAAGAAAACTTGTTTGGGGCGTTGCAAAGTCTGTTTCATCAACGTATAATACACAATTGGACACATTATGAAAGAAGATAGCACGCTTTGGCATACAGAGAGAGTTCAAAATAACAAGTATGGATTTGCATTGACTTATTTCGTATACGGGATTGTTTAAGGGGCAGTAAACCATAGATTCGGAAAACTGCGGTAACAATACAAATAACAAGATGAAACAAGATCTAAAATGTGGAAACTTGTATGTACAGTCAACAAGGCCAAGTGTTTTTATTATATGCCTTCGTGTGACAAACAGTAAACTTGCTTTGTGGCAGTGGAATCAAAAACTTTAAGAGCAATGGAATGAATATCATCACAAAAAGTACAAAAAAATTAAACGAAATAAAACCTAAATGGCTTCAAGAATAAGAGTTCTACACTATATAATGGGTACAATATTGTGTTTGTCAAACATGAGAAACGAATGAAAGATCATTGTACATTTTGGTAATATCGAAAAGAGAAAAACATTGAGCATCTATTTTGGGCTTATTAACACACAACTACTTTAAGCCAACAATAAAGATATAATTGTTCACATGAGGCTTCTTTAAATTTGTCTGTTGAATTAGTATTAAATTGGGCAGTTCACAAACAATTTTCAAGGGTGGATGAGCCTTTGACTTCATATTACTTTCTAAAAAATATTTTAACTAATAAAAATGCAACGCGAGAAAAAACTATAAATTGTAATAAAAAATTTCTACATTATTTAAAGACAAGATAGAAATTTGAACAGGCAAGGTAGCGAAAAGCGCAAAAACCTGGTCCAAAAACTGCATGCAAATTGGTATTTATACCAATCTTTGATAGACGTTTACTTTGGGACTTGATGTACATGTGAGGGACTAAGTCTGTCCTCTGTGTCACTTGAATATGCATGTATATTTGGGTCCCCTGGTGTCCTCCCCCACCCACCCCCACATACTTTGACTGTGTCCTATCCCTCTCTCTCCTCTCTTTCTCTCTATCTCCTCTCTCTCTCTCTCTCCGCCTCTCTCTCTCCTCTCTCTCTTCTCTCTTCTCTCTCTCCTTCAAGAGACCCTTCAGTGTCACAGCTCGTTGACTTTGATGTTGAAAATATTTCTTCATGGGAGAACAACCAACTCAAACAGAGTGTGTAAGTATTATGGTATACGACTATCCCAAGGCTATTACAAAAGTTGGCTGGCTTGAATTGTAATTGTCCAGAGAATGTTTCCATTCTGTCTGAAGTTGATATCTGGTTTGAACATAATGGAAGTCTGCATAACTTTCACACTGTTGAAAAGGAAAAATTACAATCCTAAGAGGGCAAGTGGAAACAAGAGTAATATTTTAAATCTTGGTTCTTACAACTCACAAAAATATATTTTCTACTTTGCCATTTACATTTCTGGATAAAACAATAGAGAAACGCGTGATTCCTTAGATTGGGATTAAAAAAAAAGCTAACTGTAAGCATCACTTTGAAAAAAAAAGGAAGTAAATCATCAGCAGGTAAAAATAGGACCAGTGTTTTAAGCCTAACAAGTGGGTGCTATGTAAAGTCCTGAGTATTTTTGTAACGGATGCAGTCTAGTTAACCATATGATAGCCCATGACGTGTTCGTAACTATGGTTTTTAGAACCAGACGTTCTTGCATGACCTCGGTATTAGAGGTGACGATAGAACTGTGCGCAAATGTTGAATGACAGAGAAATCTCTTGACGTTGTCTCCATAGACTTTAAAAAGGCTTTTGATTCTGCCCACGTGAATGACTCCTCACACAGCATCGATCTGACAGGGAGGAATTGGTCAGTACTTTATATGGGTTTAAGGATCCTTCAAAACAAACACATGTGTTAAGAGCTGGAACTCTGTCCTCCTTGAAAGCTGGTAGGTTTAACTGTATCCTTCAGTGAATCTTGCGTTGGATTCCTGTTAGGATTTTTGTCAATGAGTTATCAGAAGATTAGGAGTCATTTAAACCGTTTAGTTTAACGTAGTTTAGTTTTTTTCAAGACATGAAAAAAACAACAACAAAAACAAAAATCATCAGTGGTAGCAAACATTGGTGTGCAATGCAACGAACTTCGATGAAGAATAACTCACGTGCATAACAAGTGAATTTAATCATAAGTGGAGAACTTGTGCATGAATTTAAAAAGAAACGAGCAAAGTAACATGTCACACGCACAGGAAATGTGTTTAATTAAAATTGCACGTTAATAAGAGTTTTTCAAACTTACGAAAGTCAAATAAACCATTGTGACATAGAAAGTTTGATTGTTGCATCTAGCAACATTGGATTTTCTCCAGGTCTGTGCTTTTTCTTTTCATAACATGGTTTTCAATCTGTGCAGAAATCAAACCTGGCATGTTTTACAGGTTTTATCAATTTTGCAGGCATGTACACATGTGCATAAAAAAGAACTACGGCTTTCATTTGAAACTGAATTTTGCGTCGTCTTGGTTCCCACTTCTGTGCCCTTATCTGTGGCTTCTATTAAAATCATCAGTGTAGCCATGATCTGAGCCATGCGCTAGTATTTTGCTATCTTTCATTACTTTGCATACTGCCATAAAAAAAAATCACTCTTCATAACCAAAAATCCCCATTCAGATTTTGTATCACAGACATTGTTCAAAGTTCTGGATTTGGTTGGTGGTAAACGCTTAAAAGTACTGAAAGAAATCTAAGTAGTGTCTATTAACCTTTCGTTTCTCCCATTAGATACTTGTTCTTTCCTTTGGTTGGATGCATGTGCTTGAAATTACAGAGTTTGCTTCATGGCATCTGGGTCGGGTGTTGGAGAGTTCGGGATTTTTTTCATAAACTTTCTTCACGTCTCGTTGGATCCTTTCATCATTGAAATATTTCAAAGCCATCATCTGATGTTAACTTTGTTATATTTTTGTTTAAGAAAGTTTCTTTTTTCAAGCGAGCTAAAACATCATCTAATCTTACCTTTGTCATATTTTTGTTTAAGAAGTTTCTGTTATCAAGCGAACAAAAATACTGATTGACCTTTTCCCCCTTCTGCTATCCAACGTGGTCGCGATCGAATCAAACCCCCTGCATTTTAGCTTCCCTAAGTCTAACTAGTTCCTCTTTGTCCTGCTCTAAATCATGTCTTTCTTCATCAGTCAACTGTTCCTTCTTCGCTAACTTTTCAATATTTAGTTCTAAACAATTCTGCTTTTCATTACTTCTGCGGGTTTTTTTTTCAGTTGCAAATGCTATAGTTGTACTTCTTATTTTTATTAATAAAACATCTAAAAAAGATTATCTGTAGTAGTAAACTAAATTTTGAATGCTCAATAAATGATACTTGTTCCCTTGAACTGGGCAAAACAGCATGCTCTTCTATTACAACTTTAATTTCCTCGTTAATTTCATCAATGTACCGTTTATCCTTCAACAAAGAACACTTAAATTTCCAGAAGGGTTATAGTTTAGTTTCTTTAGCAAAGGTTAAATTCAGAGTAAGCATTGAATGGTCTGTCCTGTACCCTGCCTTAATATCTGCATCCGTGACAATAGTGGACACATAATCTGAAACTAGAAAAAAAAATCAACACTACTTTGCTGCAGAGGGGAGGATCTGTTCCATGCGTATCTTTTCAATTCAGGGTTTCAACATTCTCCATATATCTGTAAGGTCTATATTAAGCATCATGTCTTCAACTTGCTGTTGTGCTTAACATTGCTATAATGCTTATTGTCCACGATTGACAGATGCCTACGACTTTTAAAGACCCACCTAGGTGGCGAATTACATATTTGTTTATTGTCGTTGCTGATGTTCGTGTACCCGTCCCTTATGTGGCTTGTGGGGGCGTTGCACTTGGTATAGTTCAGCTCAACTTCGGTTTTGCTTTCTCTCTCCTCTCTCTCTAATACACCGCCCGTGCTATCAATCCTGCAAGTCACGGGTGGCCGGCACCTTTCTCTCGAACTGTCTGGTCTATACGGCCTCTCGCCTGTCTTTTTACCTGTCGCACTGCTTCGTTTCTTAGTTTGAAGTTTGCTCACTCTGTGACGCAGCAATGGCATGTTGCCGCCATTCTGAGGGAGGTTAGCTCATCCACTCGAGCGGAAGATGTCTCTGGGCGCCTGCTCCAGTCCCGGTTCTTCCATTCATCGAGAGTACAGTCAGTACTTTCAATCCTGCATCGCCTGTAGGAGAGGACATCATTTCTTCTGTTTTTCCGCCATCTTCTCCTCTGTCCTCTCGACTGGACAGAGGGTAGAGCGAGTCCCACTGACCCGCCTCTTCGGGTCACCCCACGGGTACTGGTAAGCAACAGTTTCGGGGTGGTCCTTTGTTTGGTTTGTTGTTGTTTAGCCGCTTAGTCTCCCTTTTGCGCAATTTCTTTTGTTTTTCCGAAATTGTAAAGAAATATTGTGTGGAGACCTTTCTCTGGTTCTATTCAATCTTTAACCTGGCCCATTCTAAATTATTTTCCAAAACTTCTTTCTCCTGTTTTTATTCAACATGGTGATGCGGTAGTTCGTGGGAAGGGGAGAGAACCTGTGATTCAGGGTTGGAAACTTGCTTAGTCTCGCTCGTCCGCCCTGTCACACTCGCCGACTCTTATCCTTCGGCCCCCGTCTGTTTGTGTGTGCAGGGAAACGAGTTTTAATTTGCGAGCGTGCAAACGCATGATTGTTCCGTTCGGATGCGTGTTGAGATTTGTGTTATTTTGAAATGTGTTATATAAAATGTGATCAGTTATGCCATTGAATTACTATTTTGCAATGTGGTGGCAGTTTATTAAGCATGGTCGCTGAGTTGATTTATTTCCTAAGGAAGGCAAATAAAAATGTTAAGCGTGAGTGGAGAGAAGGTGAAGATACTTCATATTTGTTTTATAAACCCGTTGATTTAATGCAGTCTTTTACCTGCATCGTGTGAGAAGAATTGATTCAATGGGTTTAACTGTGTGCATTTTAATACACTTCCCCCTCGCCCAAATCAGCGAGGTGGCTGTTAAGACTTGACAGCAATGGTCAGACGGTACGACGCAGGTTCCAGTACCCCTTCTTCCTCCTCCATCCTTCTTCTTTCCCTCCTCCTCGACTCTCCTCCCACTACTCCTCCCCCCCCTCCCGGGGCTTTCACCTGGACAACGAACTGGAGGGTGCCACTGCTGGTCAGGCCACGTTCTGGCAGAGACCAAGACGGGATGGTGCCACTCGCTGTCGAGGCCACGCCTTGGTCGGACCGTGGACTGCTTAGTGGACCCGCCGTCTTGAACTGCCGCCCGGACCCCCGCCCAGACCTCCAGTAACACAACGTCCCCACCCCCCCCCCCCCCCCGGACACCTCTTCACTGCCCGCTTGGAAGTCGAGGTGGTCGCTTGAGCGACTCCCTGCGAAACCAACCCGGCTCGGAGCACCCTAGTTCGACAGGGTGCCCCAGCAGACGTCGACAGGGGCAGGGGTGTGCAACGCACTCCATGGTGTTAGGAAGGGCGATGCTTGAAATATTCGCTTTATAATGTGTATATCTCTATGTGCTGGAATGCTGTGATTGTGTACGATTTATGGTGAAATATTTATTTCTAATCGTGCATGTTGTGGGTCTGGGATGCTTGTGATTGTGATTGGTGCATGTTGTGTGCGTGGAGTCTTGATTGTGTTTGTGCATGTTGTGATGTGGAATGCTTATTTTGCTGGTGTGAATCAATGGGTGTTGTATCGTATCCTTATTGGTGGCCTCTTGCGGGTCGGTGTGAGTCCAGTCAACTCCATTCACCACCACATAGACCGATCCTGTCAGGCAGACCTCCAGGGACAGTCGTGAACAATTTTGTGGGGGCTCGTCCGGATGTGAAGGCTCTGGCTGTCTCTCTCGTTTCGCAAGTACCTGTTTAGTTTTTGGTCTGTTTGTAGATGTTTGGTCAGTTTGTCGTGTTGTTCGTGGGTGGTTGGCTGGGTGACTGCCTAGCGTGAAGGGAGTCTTTTGTGGCCAGAGGGAACAACCGTGTGACTCGGAGTCGAGTGAGACCAAGTGAGTCGACCGCGTCCAGACCTGCTTCCGCCGGGTACCTCACGCAGTTACGGCGTGAAGTCCTTGCCCTCTTTTGCGCTCAGTCTTCCATTCCTGTTTGTATTTAGCCATTCTTGTTTTTTTTTTCTCTACCGGGTTTTGAGAACAGGGGGTTTGTATCGACGCTAGTGGTTTTTTTTTTTTTTTTTTCCTCTCTCCGATTCCTCTGCTAGTTTTTTTGTTTTGTTTTTTTTTTTCGGCCAGCCCCCCCCGCACTGGATGCTCGTGCCTGTAGAGCGCGGTGTTGCCAGAGTGGGGGCAGCCGACATAGTTTTTCGGTTTGTTATTTTTTCGGTGAGCCCCACCGAAAACTGTTGCTCTGCTGTAGAGCGCGGTGTTGCCAGAGGTGGGAGCAGCCGAACTTGTCCGCAACACACCACACCCACACATACACACATATACACACGCCCCTAAAATATTTTTTTTTTTATGTGGAATTGTCTTTTCCCCTGTATTTGAACAACCGTAGGATATTGTTATGGCGAACCGTCCGGCCTGGTGGTATGGCGACGCGTGCGTCGAAGAAGAAGGGTAATTCAAAAATGTTTACTGTAGTCCCTACTATTAGTACCAGTACTTCGACTACGACTACGTAACTTCCTACTTATTCCAGTGCTGAGCAGGTAGTCCAGTGGGTACTTTTACTACCTCTTCGCTGGTGGTTCTTCCTGTTTGAGACCCCGACTGCACTTTCCTCGCTCGGAGGCGCCCGAGCAAGCGAAGCACTGTGGCTTCTGTTGAGTTCGCAGAGGCCGAAACCTTCTTCCTCTCCAGCTTCCCCTCGTAAGGGCATGCCCATAAGACTTTCCTTATGGAAAGTCAGACCCATAGGGACGGTCAAGAGACTGGGTCATCCTCCCGTGTCGGAGTGGTGAAACCCAGCTCAGTATATCACCTCTGCCTTTTGTTTTTGGAGCGGCAGCGTAGTGAAGCGGCTGCGTAGGCAGGAAGCCCTGCGTAGGGCAGAACGTAGGGAAGAGGCAAGCCTCCGTCGGGAAGAGTTGGATCACAGCGTAGAGAGGAGGCGCTAGGCAGGAGGCTCTGCGCAGAAGGGATACTGACAGACAGGAGATATGCATAAGGAAGATCTATTCTTCGTAGGGAGGAAGGCTGCCCAGACAGGAGGCTCAGCGTAGGGATGAGGCTGCCAGACAGAGGCTCAGCGTAGGGAAGCGCGCCCTCCGTAGGAAGAACTAGACAGGATGGAGGCTCAGCGTAGGAAGAGAGGAACAGTTTACTTTCGCGCCTCCCGCTTCTTCTGTAAACCAGGGGTTAATCACCAGGCAGGTGATAGAGTTAGAAGGCCCAAAGTTAAAGCTTCCAGAGTTCAGACCCCTAGTGAGGACATGATAAGATTCTTAAGCATTTTGACAAGTTGCTTTTCATAACCAATGTCTGAGGAACAAAAGGCTATGCCACCTTATTTCTGATTATCTGTTGCTGCCAAGGGAGGTGTGTGCTCACTCTAAATGAAGGCGCGTCTTATGCAGACATGCATTGGCTCTGCGTAAGACGTTTCCACCTTACCCATAGACCTAAAGAGGAGAAGTTCAGGTCCATGAAGAAGAATAACGACGAGACCTTCGTGCAGTTTGGTGCATAAGCTGCGCAAAACGCTAGGTACGGCGTCAGTATAGCAAAGTTGGAGCTGGAGGATCTGATCCTCATTGAACAGCTCACCAACACTGTGTCCCCAGAGTTGAGGATTCCGGATAGGCGAGAACAGCACCTCAGGATTTCGCGGCTGCGATTCACACCGGCTGGATGTTTGCTGAAGCTGCTCGGCGATAGAGGAGCTATTTATGGGCATCGCCCAGATACCGAGAGAAGCCCTCCACAGGATTTAGTACAATAAGGTGCCGAACAACTGTAGTGTGGGTGAACAAGGCAGGCAGTTTCATCGGGATTTCAGCGCCCCGACTGTTGTTTCTTGTGGTCGTCCTGCCACAAAAGAAAGATTGTTCGTAAAGCCGCAGGTAGTCGTGGGGCTGGTCCTTTCCAACGTCCTCGTGCCTCGGCTAACGTGGTTCCATCCCAGCTTCTGGTGATTCCAGAGTGTCCCATGTTTTCTCTCTGTTGTTGGTTTCCCTCCTTTGTCGACACCATCTAGGGATCGGGAGCATCAACGATCTTTGTGGATAAGAGTTTGGTTTCCCCTGAGGCCCGGCGGGCGCTAGTTATGTTGTGTGGCGGGTTGAGGCTGGAGGCTGGTTTTACCTCCACCCGTCCTTCTGTACTTATTCCTATTCTCCACCACCTACTTCTTTGGCGAAGTATGGGCCATCGCGGTGGAGCTACCTCTGTAATTTCCCTTATCATCGGGAATACTATCATTTCGCAGACGGACGCATCAGTCCGTGTCTACGAACTTGCCCCGTACAGGCGTGTGTGGGAGTCACCACACGCGCCAAGCTAAGAATCAGGAACAGGAATTGCGTCCCTTCTTCAAGCCCGATCACTGACGAGTTTCTGCAAGGCCGACCCTGCTAGCATTATCCGAGTCTTCCAGCCAGGACTTGGAATGTCCAAACGCCTGGCGACAACTATAGATCGTCCCGCTCAGTCCTTCCCGACACGCCAAGGTGAGCTTCAAGTTCCACAAGGGGATCCTTTTTAGGGTTGTCGGCCCAGGCATAACGTGTGGCCAAACAGCTTGTGGTTCCCCAAAGCCTGAGAGAGGTCTGTCCTCCGGCAGCCCACGATTCCCCCCCAAGGCCGTCATATGGGGCTCCAGCGGACTCTTCGACGAGTTTAGGCAGGAAAAATTTTCTTCTGGCCAGGGATAACTCAACAGGTAGGCCAGTACTGCCGCGTTGCGATGTCTGCCAACCGGACAACGCCTAAGGGTCGCTGAAGCCGTGTTTCCCCCTATGGTCCAGTGCCACGGTTGGGGAGCATTCAGCAAGGTTGTGGTTCGACCTGGTGGACCCATTAATCCTCCATCCGATCGCGTCACCGCCACACATTCGTAGTGGTAGAATCTGCGAGTCGGTACCCAGAGGCTGCCCCCGCTTAGACTATACGATGCCCCTACTGTTGCCTGAATCTCTCAGACAGATTTGGACGCGCACATGGCGTGCCCAAGAAGAAAACGGCCGGAAGTTTTTGTACTGGAGACGATCACATCCTCTCCAGTCTTGGGAGGACCGAATCCGGCCAGTCAGTCGTCGACTCATTGAGTTAGGCAGTGGAGCTCAGATCAAGCGTTCACTTTCCGTCATATCAAAGTTCCTGTAATTACGGATGGCTGACTATCTTACCGAGCTCCGTATCAGCACAATGAAAATCGGTCAAGGGACACTTCCCCTCAACCAGGTATTATATCCCTTTTTGGCTCTGAACAGTGGCGTGTCAGTTGACACTGTCATGAGGTTAACGGTAGTGAATCAACCAATGTACGGATTGTTACCTTCATGTTGGAAGTTTTGCTTAGTTTGTTTGGTAAATGTAGTATTGTGTATTTCCCCTGTTGATCTATCGTGAATGTTTGTATTGGATTTCATCGACTCTTCGAATCACAGAGAGTTGGTTCGCCCCATTGTTTGTGAAGTTGCACATGCGAACAAGTTCAAAGGAGCACAGTATCTCAAGGAAACAGATTCTTTAGAAGGGGTTGTCACGAGATTGTCACGAGGCCTACGACGTTCGACCCACCTAGGGTGCGGAATTACTTATTTGTTATTGTCGTTGCTGTTGTCGTTACCCGTCCCTTAGTGTGGCTTGTGGTGCGGTTTGCACCTTGTATAGTTCAGCTCAACTTCGTTTGCTTTTCACTCTCTCTCTCTCTAATTCCAACCGCCCTTGCTATTCATCCTGCAAGTTCACGGTGGCCGGTAACCTTTCTCTCGAACTTTCTGTCTATCGCCTCTCGCCTGTCGTTTTACCTGTCGCACGTGCTCGTTTTCTTTTAGTTTGAAGTATCTCACTCTGTCCGCAGCAATGGCATTTTGCCGCCATTGCTGAGGGCGGTTAGCTCTTCACTCGACCGGAAGATGTCCTCTGGGGCGGCCTGCTCCAGTCCCGTTCTTACCATGTCATCGAGAGTACATAGTCAGTACTTTCAATTCCTGCAGACGGCCTGTGGAGAGACATCATTTCTTCTTCTGTTTCCGCATCTTCGCCCACTGTCCTCTCGACTGGGACAGAGGGTAGAGAGATCCTCTGACCCGCCTCTTCGGGTCACCCACGGTGCTGGTAAGCATCAGTTTCGTGTCTGTTTTTGTTTTGTTTTTTGTTGTTAGCCGCTTAGTCTTCCCTTTTGCGCATTTTTCTATGTTTTCGCGAAATTGTATAGTAAATATTGTGTGAGACCTTTTCCTCGGTTTAATTCAATCTTTAACCTGGCCATTCTAAATAATTTCCAAAATTCCTTTCTACTGTTTATTCACTGGTGATGCTAGTCGGTGGGAAGGGAGAGAACCCGGTGATCAGGGGTTGGAACTTGCTTAGTCTCGCCGTCCGCCCCCTGTCCACACTCCGCCGACATCTTATCCTTCGGCCACCGTCTGTTTGTGTGTGCAAGGAGAACTAGTTTTTAAATGTTTACGAGCGTGCGTACGCATGAATTGTCGTTCGATGCGTGGTGGGAGAATTGTGTTATTTTGAAAAGTGTTTATAAAATGTGACAGTTATGCCATTGAATTACTATTTGCAAAATGTGTGCAGTTATTAAGCGATGGTCGCTGTGTGAATTATTTCCTAAGGAAGTAAAATGTTTACGTAGATGAGAGAAGGTGAAGAATAATATCATATTTGTTTATAACCCGTTGAATTTAATGCAAGTCTTTTACCTGCATCGTGGTGAGAAGACTTGATTCAATGGGTTTACTGTGTGCTTTTATTACACTTCCCCTCGCCCATCAGCGAGTGGCTGTTAAGACTTGACAGCAATGGTCAGACGGTACTGACGGCAGGGTTCCATACCCTTCTTCCTTCCTCCTTCCTTCTTCTTTCCTCCTCGTCGACTCTCCTCCCTCTACGTCCCTCTCCCCCCCCATCCCCGGGGCTTCACCTGGAGCACGAACTGGAATGGTTCCACGTGCTGTTCGAGCCACACGTTCCGGCTGAGACCACGGACGGATGGTGCCATCGCGCTGGTCGAGGCCACGCCTTGGTCCGGGACGTGGACTGCTAGAGACCCGCCGTCTTGACTGGCCTCCCGGACCCCCGCCCAGGACCGTCTCAGTAACAGCAGCTACTTCCCCCCCCCCCCCCCCCCCCGGACACGCACTTCACTGGCGCGCTTGGAATCGAGGTGTCGGTTTGAGCGAGCTCCTGCGAGATCCAAACCGCTCGGAGCACTATAGAGCGACAGGGAGCTCCCAGCAGACTCGACAGGGCAGGGGTGGCAACGCACATCCATGGTGTTAGAAGTGGTCGATGCTGGAAATATTTTACCTTTATAAATGTTATATGTCTTATGTGCTGGAATGCTGTGATTGTGTACGTTGTATGGGTGAAATATTTATTTATAATCGTGCATGATGAGGGTGTGGGGAGTGCTTGATTGTGATTGTGCATGTGTGTGCGTTGGAGTGCTTGATTGTGTTTTGTGCATGTTTGAAATGTTGAATGCTTAATTTTGCTGGTGTGAATAAATGGGTTTGTAATCGTAATCCTATTGTTGCTCTCTTTGCGGGGCGTGTGAGTACCAGTCCACTAATCCTTCACAATCCCTCCTAGACCGATCCTGTCAGGGCAACCTCCAGTGGTCGTCCGTGACACTTATATTAAAATATTCCATTG
>CM031629.1:32587482-32632482 GCA_018398815.1 Conus ventricosus | reverse complement strand
GATTGACGAAATATGGGGAATAAGCATTCATATCTGCAGTGGTAGATATACTGCCTAACGCACAGTATGTGCTTGAGTGGGTGAAGGATAAAAATAAAATAAATGCTTCTAAAAATGAAGCCTCAGCAAGCTTATAGTCTCCAAGGGGGAAGACAGATCCACCAATAGGGAGGAGAAACTCACTAACATATAACTCCCTGGTCATATACCACTATTTCGAAACCTTGTTTTTCTCCTCAGTGACCGCGAAAGTGGTAAAATTGACATCCTGTGCCTATTCAGTTTTAAGACAATGCAATCCCCGAAAAGTCTGGTGTGCAATACCGTAGTATAATTGTTGAGTTTTTTTCAAAACAACCAAATGTGCCACCTAATAAGCAAAAGAACATTCATGAAAGAGCAAAACAAGCTACAATTTCTTGTGAAAAGTAAAAAATATTAAAAAGATATCCTCTTAAGACACAAGTGCTGAGGGTCAGTTCTTGGAATGGAATCCGGCAAGGGACTAAAAATAAAACAAACTGATAAATTCCAAGGATAAGTACCTCGCACCGTTTCCAGCAACTCAGAGCAGTCTTTCATCAATCTAAGACATAAGCAAGCTTTTGTTTTATAATTCAATATTTCTGCAGTCATTGCAACACCAAGCATGCTCCGTAAGTGCTGAACGGTTGCGCGGTACTTATCCTTCCAATTATTAGTTTGTTGTATTTTAAGTCCCATGCGGATTCATTCCCAAGAACTGACGCCTCAGCACTTTGTCTTATTAGGATATCCTTTTATATTTTTTACTTTTCACAAGAAAATGAAGCTTGTATTTGCTCTTTCATGATTTTTCTTTGCTTCTTCCTTAGGTGGCACTATGGTTGTTTTTTTGAAACCTCATCAAATATACTACTGTATTGCACACCACCTTTCTGGGATTGCATTCTTCATAAAACTGAAAGGCAGAGGAGTCAAATTACCACATTCCGCGGTCCACTGAGGAGAAACAACAAGTTTTCGAAAATATCGTATATGACCAGGAAGTTATATGTTAGTGATTTTCCCTCCCTATTGGAGGAAGTCTTCCCCTTGGAGACTATAAGCATGCTGAAGGTTGCTTTTAGAAGAATTTATTTTATTTTTCTCCATACACCCACTCAAGCACATACTGTTAGTTAGGCAAGAATCATCTACCACGCTCAGATATGATGCTATTTTCCCCTATTTTCGTCAGTCCTAAGACATAAGACAAGCTTTGTTTATAATACAATATTTCTTGCAGTCATTGCAACACCAAGCTGCTCTGTAAGTTGCTGAACGGTGCGCGGGACTTAATCCTTGGAATTGTATTAATTGTTGTATTTTAGTCCCTTGCAGATCAGTCCAAGAACTGACCCTCAACACTTGTGTCCTAAATGATATCTTTTTATATTTTTACTTTACACAAGAAAATGTAACTGTTTGCTCTTCATGATTTCATAGGTGGCACCTTTGGTTGGTTTTTTGAAAAACCTCAACAATATACTACGGTATAGCACTCCAGCCTTTCCTGGGATTGCATTCTTCTTAAAACTGAAAAGGCACAGGATCAAATTACCACCAATCCACCGCGTCATCTCGAGGAGAAACAACAAGTTTCGAAATATTCGGTATATGACCATGAGTTATAGTTAGTGAGTTCCCTCCTATTGGAGGAATGTCTTCCCCTTGAACTATAAGCTTGCTGAAGCTCATTTTTAAGAATCGCCTTTATTTATTTTTCTCCAGTCACGCCACTCAAGCACATACTGTTAGTTAGGCAGAATCATCTACCACTGCAGATATGAATGCTTATTTCCCCCTATTTCGTCAATCTAAGACATAAGAGCAAAGCTTTGTTTATAATTCAATATTTCTTGCAGTCATTGCAACACCAGCTGCCTCTGTAAGTTGCGGAACGGTGCGCGGTACTATATCCTTGGACTTTATTAGTTTGTTGTATTTTAGTCCCTTGTGATTCATTCCAAAAGTGTGTTTTGGTCTGACCCTCAGCACTTGTGTCCTTAAGATGAATCTTTTTATATTTTTTACTTTTCACAAAGAAAATGATAGACTGTTTTGCCTCTTTCAGATTTTCTTTTTGCTTCCTTAGTGACCTTTGGTTGGATTTTTGAAAAACGTGCAACAAATATACTACGGTATTGCACACCACCTATTCTGGGCTTGCATTCTTCTTAAACTGAAAAGCATCAGAGGAGTCCAATTACATACTTTTCGCGGTCACTGAGGAAAACAACTTGGTTTCGAAATATCGGTATATGACCAGGATTATATTTAGTAAGTTTTTCTTCCCGCCCATGGAGGATGTCTTCCTTGGAGACTATAAGCTTGCTGAAGGCTCATTTTTAAAAGCATTATTTTATTCTTCTCCATTCACTCCACTCAAGCACATACTGTTATTTAGGCAGAATCATCTACCACTGCAGATATGAATGCTATTTCCCCTATTTCGTCAATCTAGACATAAGAGCAAGCTTTGTTAAAAATCAATAATTCTATATACATAATACATATATGGTGTGTGTGTGAGTGGTGTGTGTGACAGACTGGGTTTGGCAGTCAACCCTCGATATAAGACGCTGTCATCCGAGTACCACTTCATACATGTGACCAAATACTCAATCCACAACGTGGCAGAGAGAGTTTGGTCAGTCACCATTGTTCAGACGAGACGAGCGTTTCCACAAACCGAACCCCTCAGTCCATCTCTAGCGCTGAAAAGACTAGCAAACATGTACTCACACATCACAAACGCACCCCTGTTCATACGGCGTATGGGGGGACGGAGGTAGGGGGTGGGTGGTCTGCGTCATGCTGCACTGTGGTCCAGTGAGTAATGCTCTCGCATGGAAAAAAAAAAAAAAAAAAAAAAAAAAAAAAAACTGGGGAGCCTCAGACCAGAGCCAGCATCTCAGGGCATGCAGGTTCCATCTAGGCGTTTGTTTGTTTGTTTGTTGTTGGGTTGTTTTCACCTTTCCCTTAAAACTTGAAGGATTATCAAAAGCGAGGGCTCTCGGATTGGGAACACTTAAAAAAAACCCCTTTCTGAACACACTGTGTGTGGCTTTACCCAGAATCGTAGTATCCCGTCGGGACCGACAAAGACGATGGTCCTGTATATCCAGCAAGACGATGACAACGCATGTGACTCTGCAGCCCGAAGCGGAAGCACAAAACATTTACACAGTGTCATATCAAGGACCTGAGTTTTGGGACCTGAGAGGACGTGGCCCTTCAGTTATGTCCTGTCCCTTGCAGCAGTTTTGTCCTCATCGAAGTCCCCTGGTTTTGAAGAGAGGGAACCTCCAAGATAATCTCAGCAGCAAGGGTTCGACCACGGCGAGCTTGGATAATGGAAAAAGGGGAAACACCAGCTGAATTGCTCTTAAGTATCTTTGCATCTCAGTTTGGGCCTCCCCCGTCTGCGTAAGCCTTCCTTGAGCGCACCATTTATCAGTTGTCTAGGATGCCGCTGTCGTCCATTCCAATGACGTCCCAGTCCCAGCATAGCTAGCCTTCAGCATATTGACTCAATGTTTGTCAAGTGAACTTAGTCCAAAACCTCCTTGGTTTGTGACTTTATCCTTCAAGCAAATGCCACAATCATGCGCAAAGATCGCGTATGGAACTGTCCATGCTTATATGCTTTCGATACAGGTTCCACACACGTTTCACATTCCTTAGAGTGAAGAAAGGATTACAAGCCTTGTAGATCGTAAGACTTTGTAAACAGTCTAGCCTTTCTGCTGGAGTACTTTCTGATCTGGAAATAATCTCTTTGGTTCCCTGAACTATCTGCAGAGATAAACGCTGCCCAGACACTTGAAGCTCTCTCCACGCACTTACAGTTGGGACTCCCATCAAGGCAATGGCTGGCTGGGCTTGTGGCTGTGTCAGGCGGCTTGGACACAGAACCTACAGGTTCCAAAGACTGATTGTCATAACAAATAGCTTGGCTGTCACCACTGTGTGAAGTTGATAGCGCGCGACTCCCGTTTGGGAGTCCGTGGGTTCGATTCCTCAGAGTCCTGTGGGATTTTTTCTTTTTCTGCTCCTACCCAGAGTTGAGTTTTTCTATGAGCCGCAGTTGGGAAGACTGGGACCACACATTGAGTTTCATCCACTAATGGATGCGTTCTCCTGAGCGAGTGTTGCCTCAAATTTCCTGACCAACACAGCAGTGCCTGTAGCTCTCGGGCCTGGTTGACGCCGGATATATTATGAAAGAGCGTAGAGTAACAGCCCTGTCATGCAGTCTCAGACTCGGAATGGAAATCCATAGCATCAACTTAACATCCCTCAATCTCATCGATCAGCATTAAAAAAACTCTCAAATGCTGTGCCCTCATCTCTGCTCTCATAGGTGACCATCAGTTTCGATGTTCCTCATCCACTCTGTGGCCTGGTTTTAGTTCCGTCGGGGTCACCATATCGGCGAGTCCATAGTGGCTGTCGTCGGACGGAGTGGTGGCGCCCCTCCCGAGGAAGCTCATTCAGGCCCGGCGTCCCGCGACTAAGCAATTATTGTCATCAGTAGGGCTAAGTAGTGGTGTCCTGCGTATGTTGATCAAAACACTTAATGGATTTACAAACCTCATTACCGTGTCCGCCATAATTTTGTTTTCATGATGTAGTATAGACATGCATGTATAATGTCCTATGACACTTTAGCTCAAATGGAAGCGATACATTAAGACCACGTTGATTATACTTGTTCTATGTGTCGTGTGTGTTCGTTAATGTGGCATTAATTTCAATTGCTTTGCACGATTTCCCTGCATCCTATTACAAAAGAAAGAAACAGACACACCTTGTTGTGATAGCGTTATCCTGCTAGCGAATCGCCTCTTTCAGTCCACTTATAGCAGTCGCTCTGTTTGCCAACTAACACAATTCACCCAAACAAAAAGCAACCCGTTTTCAACAGGGGGGGGTTTTGGGGGGGGCACCCGTTCATCAGCAGCCGGCTTAACAGATGACACGCCAGGGCGTTTAATGTATTCCGAAGATAGCGCGAAGCAAGTTACGCACAGGGGGGTGTAAACAACGCTACTCTTATCACCCCCCCCCCCCCCCCACCCACCCCCACACCCCCTTCTCTCATGAGCCCCAGCTGGGGCAGGAGCAAAGGATTCCTTCCCTTGTTTACAAACTAAAGGTCTTATGAAAAGCCTGTGAAACTACGTCTGTACGCGTGCACGTGCGCGCGCACTCACGCAACACACACACAACACACAACACACACACACACACACACACACACACACACCCTCACACACAAGAGTAGAAGAAGAGAGGAGAGAGTTACAGTCAGGGACACAGACAAGAGAGAGAGTAGAGAGAGCTGAGAGAGAGACGTCTAGAGAGAGAGAGAGAGAGAGGAGAGAGAAACACTGTGTGTGCGTGCGGAGATCGTGCGTGCGTGCGTGTGTGTGGCGCGCGCGCGCAGCGCGCGCGCGGTTGGTGAGTGTGAGTGTGAGTGTGCGCACGCCTCATGCACGCACGCATACGCATCCGCACGCACCACGAACGTACTACACACACACTACACACACACACACACACACACACACACACCACACACAGATTCGATATCCAGGTACATGACATGTGACACTCATGCACAATGACTCTTCATCCGAATACACGTGCGATCATTCTTCATTCCGAGTGACAGCACACGACAAACACACACACACACACACACACACTCACACACACACACACACACACACGCACACGCACACACACGACACACACACTTTCTGTTTCCGTTATCCAAGTTCACGACAGTGGACACACACACAAACACACACACACACACATCAACACACACACACACACACACACCACACACACACACAAGTGCGCGCATGCGCACCCAGTGACATACGCACCCTTCGCACCACACAATGTGCATGGACAAAATATACCAATTGTTAGAGCGAAGCGTTCACTCTAGAAGCATACATTTCTATTATTACTTAATGTATGCTTTCACGTGATCTCCTTTGTGCCAGTTTTATGTGATTTTATATCTTTGTTAATGAGAAAGTCAAGTTTTATACAATGCCACATTATTTTCATGCCACAACATTATATCTGTGCATATTTTGCTGCGTAATTTCCTTCCCAACACATTACGATCAACATACATATTGTTTTGGCACAAATATTTTCAGTTTTTAGGAAGATATTTTCGAGGAAAAAAGAAATATTTACAGAAATAACATATTTTGCGCATACTACCCAGACAAAAGATGTAAAAGTGATACACTAATTAAAAAAAAAAATAAAAAAACAGAAAAAGATATAGGCCTAAATACCTCTTGCAAAATAGAAACAGTTCGTATTTGCATTTTTTCTTGCCATAGTGAATTATTTTTAGCAAGAAACTATTTTATGCTGAAGAAACGCGGTTGTTGTTTTTTTGGCTAAAAAAAAGAAAACAAATTGTGCAAAATCTACTGATCCAATGGTCTTGCTGTGGCACAGTGTACTCGGTTAAAAAAACAATGGAACAGTGAGAAACAGTTAAAAAAATGGACAATTATCACTGTCATAGGCTGGACATCAGAATGTGAGTGTGTGTGTGTGTGTGTGTGTGTGTGTGTGTGTGTGTGTGCGTGCGTGCGTGCGTGCGTGCGTGCGTGTGTACCGTGTGTTAGGTGTGTGTGTGTGTGTGTGAGTGTTGTCCGTTGCATGCGTGCGGTGCGTGCGTGGTGTGTGTGTGTGTGTGTGTGTACGCGCACACGCACCACAGACGCACGAGAACACATGGAGTTGCCACACTGTGAAAGCATGACGGTGTGTGTGCTGGCGTGCGTGTTTGTGTAGTATGTGTGTTGTGTGCGCAATGTGTGTGTGTGTTGTGTGTGTTGTGTGTGTGTGTGTGTGTGCAGCGCGCCGTGCCTTGCATGTGTGTGTAATAGTGTGTGGGTGTGTGGTGTGGGCATGTGTGATGTGTGTGTGTGTGTGTGTGTTTGTATGAGTGTTGTGTGTGTCTGTGTGCGCGCATGCCTGCGTGTGTGTGTGTGTGTGTGTTGGTGGTGTGTGGTGGTGTGCGAGTATGTGTGTGTGTGTGTTGTGTGTTGCGCGCGCCGCACGCTTGCGCATGTGTGTGAATGTTGTGTGTGTGGTGTGTGTCTGTGTGTTTTTGAAGAGGGGAAGAGAGATGACACTATCGCAATTACCTCAAACATCAAAGCATGAAGAGCTTAAAATTGTTGGCCAATTAGCAAACCAAACCCGTCATAGAAAACAGGATGTAAGGTTACATGATTCCACACTGTGGAGGGAGTGGAAGGGGGTGTGGGTGGGGGTGGGGGGGAGGAGTGACAGGTGTGGGTGAGAGGTAAGGGTGATGTGGCGGGGCGGGATCCCGTGGTGTGAAGGGGGAGGGGGGGACCCGGGACAGATCGACCCATTCCCATTAACCCGTTTGTCGAGCCTGTCCAGCAAAGCTTGACTGACTTTGAAGTTGATTTCAAAGACGGCTCTCTCCCCATCAACGAGGTGCGGAGCGCTGAGGGGGAACTGGTAGCGGGTGTGTGGGAGTTAAGGACACAGGTGTGGCAGAGGGGCAGGTGGGGGGGGGGGCTTGGGGGTGGGGCTTGGGGGGTGTGTGGGGGGGGGAACAGGTGTAAGCCTATCCACCTCCCCGCCTGACAACAGAGCATGAACCGGCTGTGACGACGATTTCAAAGACAGCTCCCTGCCATTTCGTGAAAGGGTGGGGGATGGAAGGGGGGGGGGGGGGGGGGGGGGGGGGGAGGGAGCAGAGGAAGGCGGTAAGGTGGGGTGGGGGGGGGGGTGGGAGGAGTTGTGAGCGTACTTCGAGGTAAGGGTGATTTTTGGTAAATCAAGCGCATACAACATTACGTAGTATGCTCTGTTAAGATGGAGAGGTGGGGAGAGGGGGGGTGAGGTGGGGTGGAGGAGCAGGGACTGGCCAGTGCCCTTCACCTGTACAATGCAGCACTGCTTTGTAAGCTGGGAACCAGCGCGTGTGTGTGTGTGTGTGTGTGTGTGTTGTTTGTGTGTGTGTGTTGTGCGTATGTGTGTTGTGTGTGTGTGTGTATGTGTGTTTTGTGTGGTGTGTGTGTTGTGAGTGTGTGTGTTGTGCGTGCATGCGTGTGGCGTGCGTGTGTGAGTGTGGTGGTGTTGCGTGTGAGTGTGTTGTGTGTGAGTGTGTTGTGTGTGTGTGGTGTGTGTGTTGTGTGTTGTTGGCGCAGCGCGGTGTGTGTGTTTTGTGTGTGCGTGCGTGTGTGTGTGTGTGTGTGTGTTGTGTTGTGTGGTGTGTGTGTGTGTGTGTGCGCGCGCGTGCGCGCGCTTATCAGGACGGGATAGGTAGGGGGTTAGTTGGGACTGGATGAAGGAATGTTAGTGCACGAACCCCTACCTCCCCCCGCTCTCTCTCTCCTCTCTCATCTCCCCCCTCTCTCTCACTCTCCCACGGATCGCTCTACTCTCATCACCCCATTCCCTCTCTCTCCTTCCCCCCACTCTCGTCCTCTCCCTCTCTCACTGCCATCTCTCTCTCTCTCTCCTCCTACTCTCTCTCTCTCTCCTCTCTCTCTCATCTCTCTCTCTCTCTCTCTCTCTCTCTCCTCTTATATCTGTTCTGTGTGTTGCTCTATTTATACCCATGTATCTGAAGTCACAAATACACTTATAATACCATATGATATCCCATTGCAATACACATTATGATACACATTGCAAAACACATTATGATACACATTGCAATACACTTATGATACACATTGCAAATACACATATGATACACATTGCAATAACACATTATGATACACATTGCAATACACATTATGAACACATTGCAATACACATTATGAAACACATTAGCCATACACATTATAATAACACATGCAATACACATTATGAACACATTGCAATACACATTAAGATACACAAAGCAATACACATTAAGATACACATTTGCAATACACATTATATACACATTGCAATACACATTATGAAACACAATGCAAACACATTAGATACACATTGCAATAACACATTATGATACACATCGCACTACACCTTACCGATGACTGATGAGTAAAGGAACCAATGAATGAACAGAAGAATGAATGATTGTCGCAAGTAGAACAGATAACTTAACGAAGATCTCATTTTGAGTTAAACAAAACAAAATGCAATAAATGTAATAAATTAAGGCAACACAAAACAAAAAACCAAAACCCAGAAGAAGAATGAAATAAAAGGGACTGAGTGACCAGAAAATGGAGGTGTGTGACAAGTATTGGTAACAAGTGCGTTTATAACATCAGTAACTGAGGAGAGAGAGTGAGAGAGAGAAGAGAGAGAGAGAGAGAGAGAGAGAGAGAAGAGCATTCACAGTTGCTGTATCTTTGTATGCCAGAAGTGTCGAGATTCCAATACCATTGATAAAAACACCACAACTTGGTGTGGGTGAAATTTCTTCATTCTGTTTGGTTTTGAGTGCCTTCTCTCTCTACTCTCTCTCCTCTCCTCTCATCTCTCTCTCTTCTCTCTCTGTCTCTCTCAGCTCTCTCTCTCTCTCTCTCTCAGCCCATCATGAATAAATCATCTTTAGTCTTGAGTCTCCACCTCTCTCTCACTCTACTCTTCTTCTCTCTCTCTCTCTCTCTCTCTCTCATTGCATTTTTTTGCAGTCCCAACTTCTGTGCCACCACAGTGGTAGTGCAACCCACCGCCGTCATTTCCGACACCCTGTCCACGAGCCACAGCCCCGGTCGGCAGGGATGCAGTCAATGTCAAGTCATCAGGAGGCACCCCACCGTAGGAGACACTGCACTGCTCCGATCACGTTTGATGGAGTTCATGGTGCCTGTTCTGATCTAACATATGCAGGACACCACCTACTAAAGCCCCCTTACTGACGACAATAATTGCTTTGTCGTGGAGCTGGCGTAGTGAGCTCTCCAACCAGAGCGCCCAGCAACGTCTGTCCAACGACAGCGCCCCATGGAACTTGCCGATACCGGTGACCCCGACGGAACAAACCAAGGCCAACCGACGTGGAAGGACATCGAAACTGAGCCCACCATGAGAGCAGGCATGAAGCCACAGATTTTTGCGACTGTATTTTTCAATGCTGATCGATTAAAGGACGATTAAAAAGAAGATGCCACGGATTTCCATTTTTTCGGTCTGAGACTGCATACAGGGCTGTACACTAATACCTTCCTTTCATATGGAATAACCGCCGCGTCGACCACCCGAAGTAAACAAGGCACCTGCAGTGTTGGTCAGGAAATTTGAGCACACTTCTCAGAAAACGCATCCATTTTTATTTTATTTTTTTTTTAAGTGGATGAAACTCGACTGTTGGTCCAAGTCTTCCAACTGAGTCCGCACAAACTCAGTTTTCTAGGTAGAGGGGGGGGGGCCCCCGCCCCCCCCGATTCAAGGCAGAAAAATCCCACATGACTCTGATGGGAATCAAACCCTCCGACCTCCCCTGAGAGTCCCCCCGACTCTAACCACTTCCCCGTGGAGGCTGGTACGCCTTTTTTCTCTTATTTTACATTAGAAACACTTTAAAGCACATGACACATACCCAATTCATACTTCAAAACATTAATCATCGTAATCAAAAAAAAGCTTTCTATCTCCCGATGCGCTCTTTCACAAGCCTTCGTTATTGACGCAGGAACCAACTAACCGGAATCTGTCAGCAACCTTCACCTTTCCCATGACCCACCAAACACAGGTCGTTGAAGGTAATAGAGGGCACAGCCCTTCAACATTTTAAGAAGAAAAGCGACTCCAAGCCGGATCGACAACTCGCTACACCCTGTGTGGGGGTGGGAACTGGGGTGGGGTGGGGGGGGGGGGGGGGAGGGGCGGGGGGATAGCTGGTGAAGAGGGAGGCTATACTATACAGCACTAAGGCCTGGGGTCGTCTGTAATACATTGCATGCAGCAAAACGACCGACCACAAACCATGCACATCAAGAGAGAAGAGAGAGAGAGAGCGAGAGAGAGAAGAGAAGAGAGAGAGAGAGAGAAGAGACAGACAGACAGACAGACAGACAGACAAAGACAGAGAACAGATACAGACAGACAGAGAAACAGGAAGGGGCAGACAGACAGACAGACATAGACAGTGAGAGACAGAAAGATATGTATATAGAGAGAGAGACAGAGAGACAGACACAGAGAGAAGAGAGAAAAGACCAGACAGAATGATAGACAGAGAATTAGGAAGTGGGGTCAGGGGAAAGAAAGAAATAGTGATAATCGGAGAGAGACCCATACTGACATACATGCAAATTTTCACAAGAAACGGCCAAGTACATTCGAGAATATTCAAGATAAAGAAGAAAAATTGTTACAGCCGTTACAGCGCGTTAGTAACGTATAACGGAAAACTATCACATCGGCAACATCCGTAACCCAAAGTGAACATACTTGCTAATGTTCACAAAGAACAGCCAAGTACTTTCTGATATACTCCTTAAAAAAAAACAACCGTTTCCAGGCCGTTACAGCCGTTAGTAACGTATATATGGTAAACTAAAACACGGGTATATTCGTGACCCCAAAATGAACATACCTACAAATTTTCAGAAGAATCCTCCAAGTACATTGAGATATTCCTATAAGAAGAAAAAGCGTTACAGGCCGTTACAGCCGTTCGATAACGGCCGGTCCGTAAACTTAAAACATCGGCCATCATCCGTGCACCCATAATGAACATACCTACCAAATTTTGTTCACAAAGATCGGCCGAATACTTTCTGAGATATTCTATAAAGAAGAAGAACCGTACAAGCTGTTACAACCGTTAGTAACGCCTATAACGGGTCAACTAAAAAACATCGGACATCATCCGTTAACCCCATAATGAACATACCTGCTAATTTTTCACAAAGATCGGCCAAGTACTTCTGAGAAATTCCATAAAGAAAGAAAAAGATTACAAGGCCGTTACAGCCGTTCGTAACGATGTAAACGTAAACTAAAACATTTTTTTTTTTTGGGTTTTTTTTTTTTGGGCATAATCCGTGGACCCATAAGAACAGGGACCTACAAATTTTCACAAAGATCGGCCAAGTACTTATTGAAAATATTCTATAAAGAAAAAAAGCGTTTACCGCCGTTACGGCCTTAGGAAACGGCTATAACGGTAAACAAAATCATCGGCCATATCCGTGACCCATCAATGAACATACCTGCTCAATTATCACAAAGATCGGCCAAGTACATTCTGAGATAATTCTAAAAGTAGAAAAAGTTGTTCCGCCGTTACAGCCCGTTAGTAAACGGTATATAACGGTAAACTAAAACATCGGGCATCATCCGTAACCCATAGTGAACATACTGCTAATGTTCACAGAAAGAATCAGCCAATATTTTCTGAGATATTCCCAAAAGAAAACCAAAACCGATTACAGGCCGTTACAGCCGTTTAGCAACGGCTATAACGGTAAACTAAAACATCGGCCATTATCGAGACCCTTAATGAACATACTTCGTCCTAATGTTAACCAAAGATTAGCAAGTACTTTCTTGATATATTCCATGAAGATGAAAAACCGTTACAGGCCGTTACAACCGTTAGTAACGGTATATGGTAAACTAAAAACATCGGTATTATTCGTTGACCCAAAATAAATACCTACAAATTTTCAAAGATCGCCAAGTCTTTTGAGATTTCTATAAAGAAGAAAAAGCGTTACAGGCCGATACATCGTTAAGTAACGGCCGTAACGTAAACTAAAACATCGCGGGCCATCATCTAGTGACCCATAATGAACATACCTACAAATGTCAACAAAGATCGCCTAAGTACTTTCTGAGAAATTCTATAAAGAAGAAGAACCTACAGGCAGTTACAACCGTTAGTAACGCCCTATAACGGGGTCCAACTAAAACAACGGACATCATCCGTTAACCCCATAATGAACATACCTGCGAATTTTCACCAAGATCGGCCAAGTAAATTTCCCGAGATATTCCCATAAAGAAGAAAAAGATATACAGCCTTTACATACAGCCGTTCGTAACGGATGTAACGGTAAACTAAAACATTGGCATAATCCGTACCCATAATGAACATACCTACATGATTTTCACAAAATCGGCCAAGTACCTTTTTGAAATATTCTATAAAGAAGAAAAACGTTACAGGCCGTTACAGCCGTTATAACGCCATTATAACTAAACAATATCAACGGCATCATCCGTGACCCACAATGAACAAACCTGCTAAATTTACAAGATCGCCAGATACATTCTGAGATATTCTAACAAGAATAAAAATTGTTACAGGCCTTTACAGCGTTAGTAACGGTATAACGTAAAACTAAAACATCGGGCATCATCCGTAACCCATAGCGAACATACTTGCTAATGTTTTCACAAAGATCAGCCAGTTTTTCTGAGATATTCCCTAAAGAAAAACCAACCGTTACAGCGTTACAAGCCGTTATTCAACGGCAAGTAACGGTAAACTAAAACATCGCCATTATTCGTGACCCATAATTGAACATACTCCTAATGTTACCAAAGACAGCAAGTACTTTCTGAGATATTCATGAAGAAGAAAAACGTTACAGGCCGTAGACAGCCGTTAGTAACGTATATAAGGCAAACTAAAACATCGTGTATTATTTCGTGACCATAATGAACATACCTACAAATTTTCAGACAGATCGCCAAGTTCTTTTTGAGAAATTCTATAAAAGAAGAAAAAGCGTTACAGGCCCGTAACAGTCGTTATAAATCGGCCTTAACGGTAACTAAAACATCGCCATCATCTGTGACCCATAATGAACATACCTACAAATTTTCAGAAAGATCGTCCAAGTACTTTTTGAGATTTTCATAAAGAAGAAAAGAGTACAGCCTGTTACAGCTGTTATAACGGCCGTAACGGTAAACTAAAATAGGGCATCATCCTACCCATAATGAAAATACCTACAATTTTCACAAAAGCAACGGCCAAGTACTTTTTGAGATATTCTATAAATACGAAAAACCGTGACAGATATCAGCAAGGGAGGAAAGCACAAGAAACACAGAGGCAGGCCGTTACAGCCGTTAGTAAACGGCTATAACGGTAAACAAAATCATCGCCATCATCGTACCCATAATGAACATACCTACAAATTTCAAAAGATCGCCAAGTGCTTTTTGAAGATTTCCAAAAGACGAAAAACCTTACAGGCTTGTCACAGCCGTATACTAACGGCAATACGGGTCCAACTAAACATCGGGCATCATCCGTGACCCATAATGAACATAACTGCTAATTTCACAAAGATCGGCCAAGTACTTTCTGAGATATTCCATAAAGAAGAAAACGTTTTACAGCCGTTACAGCCGTTATAACGTTTGTAACGGGGTAAACTAAAAACATCGGGCATCATCTGTGACCCATAATGAACATACCTGCTAATTTTCATAAAGATCGGCCAATACTTTCTTAGAGAATTCCATAAAGAAGAAAAAGCGTTACGGCCCGTTACAGCCGGTTAGAACGGTTATAACGGGGTAAACAAAACATCGGGCATCATCTGTGACCCATAATGAACATACCAGCTAATTTCACAAAGATCGGCCAAGTACTTTCAGAGAAATTCTATAAAGAAAAACAACCGTTTACAGCCGTTACAGCCGTTAAACGGCAAACGCGGGGTAAACAAAAACATTCGGCATCAATACCTGACCCATAATGAACATACCTGCAATTGTCACAAAATCGGCCAAGTACTTTCAGAGATATTCCATAGAAGAAGAAAAAAGCGTTACAGCCGTAAGGCCTTAGATCGGTTGGAACGGGAGTAAACTAAAACATCGCATCCTCTGTGACCCATAATGGACATACCCTAGCTAATTTTCACAAATGATCGGGCCAAGTACTTTTTGGAGATATTCTATAAAGAAGAAAAACCGTGACAGGCCGTTACAGCCGTTAGTAACGGTTTGTACGGTAAACTTTAAAACATCGGGCATCCACCTGACCCATAACTACAAATTTTTCAGAAAGATCGGCAAGTACTTTCTGAGATATCCATGGAGACGAAAACCGTTACAGGCCGTTACAGCCTGTTAGTAACGGCTTATAACGGTAAACTAAAACATAGGCCATCATCCTGATCCATAATGAACAAACCTGCTAATTTTCAAAAAAGATCGCCAAGTACGTGCTGGTTATTGCATAAAGAAGAAAAAGCGTACAGGCCGATACAGTCGAAAGTAACGCTATACGGTAAACAAACATTGGGCATCATTCGTGACCCATAATGAACATACCTTCAAATTTTCACAAAGAATCAACGGCCAGTACTTTTGAGATAGTCAATAAAGAAGAAAAACCGTGACAGGCCGTTACACCGTTAGTACGGCTATAAACGTGAAACAAAATCAACGGCCATCATCCGTGACCATAATTAACATACTCAACAAATTTTCAGTAAGATCCGGCCCAAGTGCTATTTGAGATATTCCATAATAGAACGAAAAACCGTTACAGCTGTCACAGCCGTTACTTTAACGGCTAAAACGGGTCAACTAAAACATTGTGCATCATCCGTGACCCCATAATGAAGCAAAGCAGCTAATTTTCTACAAAGACGGCCAAGTACTTACTGAGATAGTCCATAAAGAAGAAAAAGCGTTACAGGCCGTTACAGCCGTTAGAAACGGTTTGTAACGGGGTAAATTAAAACACCCGGGCATCATCTGTGACCCCATAAAGACCATACCTGCTAATTTTCACAAAAGAAACGGCCAAAGTACTTCTGAAATATTCCATAAAGAAGAAAAGCGTTAACAGCCGTTACAGCCGTTAGTAACGGTTGTTAACGGTAAACTAAAACACGGCCATCAATCGTGACCATAATGAACATACCACTAATTTCAACAAATCGCCAGTACTGTTCTGAGATATTCTATAAAGAAAAAAACACCGTTACAGGCCGTTACAGCCTTAGTAACGGCTGCTATAACGGGTAAACAAAAAACTTGGGCATCAACAGTGACCATAAATGACATACCTGCTAATGTCACAAAGATCGGCCAAGTACTTTCTGAGATATTTCCATAAAGAAGAAAAAGCGTTACAGGCCGTTACAGCCTTAGTACCGGTGTAACGGGGTAAAACAAAAACATCGGCATCATCTGTGACCTCATACTGACATACCTGCAAAATTTACAAAGATCGGTCCAGATACTTTTGAGATATTCAATAAAGAAGAAAAACCGTGACAGCCGTTACAGCCGGTAGTAACGTTTGTAAACGGTAAACTACAACATCGGCATCCACCGTGACCCATAACAACCAAATTTTAGAAAAGATCGGTTCAAGACTTTCGAGATATCTCCAGTAAAGACAAAACGTTACAGGCCGTACAGCCGTAAGTAACGGCTATAACGGGGTATAACTAAAACATGGGCATCATCCGTGACCCAAATGACCATACCTGTAATTTTCATAAAGATCAGCCAAGTACTGCTGAGATATTCCATAAAGAAGAATGAGCGATAACAGGCCTTACAGTCGTTAGTAACGGCAAATCACGGTAAACTAAACATTGGCATCATTCGAGACTCCATAATGAACATACCTACAAAATTTCACAAAGAACGCCAAGTACTTTTTGAGAGAACAGCATATTACCAATCTGGCTCACTTCGTCCTCAACCAGGTTTCGGACGAAGAACCCAGGATTGGTAAAATGCTGTTCTCTGACAAGTAAGACATTAATAACCAAAAAATAACGCCCTACATAACATACATACTGAGTCGGATAATCCGTTTTATTAATACTAATTTACTAAATTTTTTGCTTTTAGTTTTTTGCTTAAATCCTTTTGTTTTTTCCTTAATCATTTATCAATAACATCATTTCGCGCAAACATACTTCAAATGAGTCTGTCATTCATGTGAAATACACTATACAGCCTTTAACTGTTCTCTAAATCTTTTAAAACTTGAATTATATTTTTGACATAAAAACCACACACTATCCTTTTATCCTAGCATGTCTTCCACTGAAGCTAGTTTTGACAAAGTGTTTCTCTTTTTAACTATTGTCTCTTTCTGGCCGAACAGTCATCTATAATCAATAGTGTCAGCGTTTCCTTCAAACATTATTATAAAACTGTTTCAAACACTCACTCAGATTATTGCTAGGATTAACTAAATATATTTCATCATCGCCATATAAACCTTCTATCATGAATATGCTTTGTTCCATTTAATTGACACGTCAAAAATAGAACAACCAAGTCGTGGTCTCAGGTTGATTGACATAAGCTCAAACTCAATATTCTGGCGCCCACGTCGACGGGCCCATGGTTCTGATTCCAGCCAATTAAGCCTAGGGAGAGGCTCCACAAGAGACGTCTGTCCGGCTAGACGGACTAAGCAGCTTTTGACCGACGCCTCGATGTCTAGCGAACCGAGTCGTAGCGCCTGTCTCAGCTCATCTACCATTTGTGGAACCAGATCTAGCCATTGTTAGTCGTACGTCGCAGTTAAAGCAGAAAGTAAGGAGGAAGGTATGTGTGTGGGGTAATCTACTAAACAATTAAATGACCCAATTGACCACCACGACAGAGAGTTAAGGCGTGTAGGCATGACTGGCATATTTGAACATCCAATGGAATTAAGGGAGATAACTTCGGGTATCAGGTAAAAATACTTGACCAATGTACTCGCCCCCTAATGACAATCGGAACGGATAAGAAGGATAGAGAGTGAGAGAACGAGGAACGAAAGAGAACGAACAGAGAGACAGAAGAGAGAGGTCTAGTGTAATCCTCCTAGGAGAGAAAAGCTCGAGAAGAGGGAGAGAGAAGAGAACCAAGTTGAAGATTAGCATGAATAGTCTGGCAGAGAAGGTGACTGGGAGAGATGTTGAAGAGAAGAGCTGTCTAACTAATGAGGAGAAAAGAAAGAAAAGAAAAAAAAAGAAAAGAAAAGCAACCATGTCCATTTGATAAGAGCAGACTATAAGAGAGAGAGAGAGAGTGCAATGCCGATAATGCAGGAAGAAAGAAAGGAGAACAGATCGATGTTGTATCACTGTTTGAATCATCACTGGGTTGACGACCTCATACTTGCCACGCCACTTTCATCACCGACAGACCAGCGCCAGTGACCAACAGTCTAACCTGACCAGGGGCGTCCAGCAGACCAAGAACCATTGCCAGCATTGTGTCGTGCTTGTGAAAGTGACAGTGAAACGAAAGAAACAAAAAAAGAAAAGAAAAGACCAGTGATTCGTGAATAGTTAAGATCACCTGGCCAGTAAAGTAGAAATCTATTTTATACCCGGTTAGTTAATGATGTTGTAGGATAAATGATTTGTGAAGTTCAGGAAAGAGAGAATTTTTAATTTCATTTGATTCCCTATGCATTGATGTTACGTTCTATGATCATGTGTAGTAAAGTTATAGACTTTACTAGTGTTTATAGTACGAATGCATATATATGAATAGATTGTAAGCAAGCTGTGAGTGTGTTTGGGCTGGTCGCTAGGCCTTCCTCCACTGACATCACCCAGGTTGACATATATTGGCGAGCCTGCCAGGATATTCTGGCCCTTTATTATAATTGTTCAACTTCTCAGAGAGGAACTGGTGGGAATTCAATATTGTAATCTCTAAGACAAGGTTGTCTTAACTTTAATGTTCCGCACGATAGTTAACTTACTAAGTGCATTTGCTTCCAAGATAGTTAAATACTAGGCTTGGCATTTCAGCCCCAAGTACTTATTTCGCACAATTACCTATAATTCACTCTCATAGTTGGTCTGGCGCTGGGCTTCTTATAAAACTAATACGTTTGTCCCAACTAATATCATCATTCATAGGATTGTGCATTACGTCACTCGTGTCGGTAACCATCAGTTTTGGCTGTCGTAGTTATAAAATCCTTTTCAAAAAAAAAAAACAAGAGATATAATGGCGGAAGAAAAGAACACCCCTATGGAACAACTTGTGATCGACGCTCGTGATCTAGGTTACCAGGAGATAGTTTTGCGAGCATATCGATTAAACCCAACAAAAGATGGAAAGAAGATGAACGCCGGAAAGACGCCGTGTAGCAGCAGAAGCGCAAGAAATAGAAAAATTAGGATTTCAGGCTAATGATACTCAGCTAGGGAAAACGCAGGAGACAGAAAGAATATGGGAAGCGCCAGGAGAACAGAAAGGAATTAAAGCTAGGGAAACCAGGAAACAGAAAGACTAAAGGGTCAATTAGAGTTAGAGTGCAAGTGAGAATACAAGATACCACCGATGATGGGTAGTTCCACTTTCCAGTGACTCTGCTGCGCAGCTTAGCACCCGACCCAAGTTGCCAAAATTCTCGGAAGGGACCCCGAATCGATTGACGCATACATCAGTCGTTTCGAAAACGTTGAGACCAGTCAGGTTGGCCCTCCAGAAGAGTGGGCAGTCATTTGTCAGCGCTATTGACGGGTAAGGCATTACAGATTTTCACTGCATTGCCAGCAGACACCCAATCTGATTTGGTTGCTGTGAAGAAATCATTGATGAAGTGATTTGACCTCACAGAGAAGGATCAGAAAGAAATTTCGTTCAGCGTAGAATTGCAAGCAGGGAAACGTACACTCAGTTGGTGCACTCAAAACACTATTTTGAGAAATGGTTAGAGTGTGAGTGGTACGAAAAAGATTCGCTGAATGAAAGAGCTAGTAAGAAAAACAGATTTGTCAGTTTGCCGGCCCTGAGTTAAACCATACATTTTTATTGGAAAGAAGACAGCCAGAGACAGAAGGAGAGTTGTTTGAAGTTCGCAGAGGTAAAGAGAGGCCACGTTTGGGCACAAAGGTGCAGGAGAAACAGGTGCCAGGCACAGGTGAAAGAGTGAGCAGGAGACCAGGGAGTTTTCCTGCAAAGTCTGCAAACCCATGGTGGGGCAGAAGGACGGGCAAAGGGACAATAGTGTTTCATTTGTCACAAAGAAGGGAACATGTGGCGAGGGACTGTCCGCATGAAGTTCCAGAAAGGCAGCACCTGCAAGAAGTGATAAGGTCGTCAAGGGAAACGACCTGCCGTGGAACCAAAAGGGATTCATCTGAAGAGGGTGGAGTGCAGCCTTGCTATCACTGGCAGCATCTGTCAGGGATGGAGGTCACTAGCTGAGTGATTTTCGTTACCAGTGGAAACGGGTGAGTGGCCGCAGAGGGTGAAAGTGTTAACGAGACACTGGTTTTTTCATGCGGGTAGTACGAACAACGCTGTCCGAGAAAGGGATTTGACAGGGCAAATCCAGAACTGTACTCTAATCGATGGAACTGTGAGGGAGTTTCCAGTTGCTAAATAGATACGTAAAACTTACTTCGCAGGCGAGTTGTCTGCAGCTGGTGATGGAGAAAACCCCTTCATGAGATTTGATCATCGAAATATTCCAGGGGCAATGAATCCAGGGATCCAGAGTTGTTGACTGCTACATGGCAGCAAGGTTCAAACACGGGGCAAGAAGGAGGAAAAGGTTGATAAACCGTAGTCGTTCCGGCAAGGAAGTCAGGCAATAGATGTGTCGCCCTGATGAGTTTAGGGCAGCGCAGAACAAACATTCGCACGAGAAGTCTTGGGAGTTTTGCAATAGGTGGAGAGAAACAGGAGGTAGAGGAGTGAGACAGAATTCATGTGAAAGGCGGCTGTTTACCGAGTTGATCTACCATGGGGAAAACAGGTAAGGTGACCACACTCAGTTAGAGGTACCTACAGGTTATTCGTGACACTGTCGGACAGTGGTCACGAGTCGCTCATGGCGGTGATCATCTCGGCACAGCAAACAGCTGACCGAATCTTGATGACTTTCATTGCCCGGAGGCAATTGGCAACAACTAGCGTTTCGGCATGTCATGTACGTGGGCAAGGGTCAGCCCACAAGAGGGTGAAGAGGTAGGCGCCACTTAGAACCACCCCCTTTAATTACACACCATTCAGGAGGGTTGCTGTTGATCGATTGCCCAATCGCGCCTTTTCCAAAGGTGGGCACAGTATGTGTTTACGCTGGATGAACTAGAACTACGCGAAGCCAGATACCAGAAGCGGTGCATGAAAGGCGTAGATACGCCAACAGTCGCTGAAGGGCTGGAGACATCTTCTCCTCGCGTGGGTGCCAGCCCCAAATGCTCAGTGACAGGGGTCAACAGTTCACACCTCAGGCGTGATGAGGAGGTTACAACTGACAGCAATGGATCACACACTTCTCACTACCCATACCACCCACAATGCAATGCTTGTGGAGACTTCAATGTGTGCTGAAGGGCAATCTTAAAGAAGCTCTTGATGAAAGGCCAGCAGATTGGGACCGCTACATTCCAGCGGCACTGTATCGCCTACAGGGAAGCCCCTTCAGGAAAGCACAGGCTTTTCGGCCATTTGAGCTGCGTATGGGAGCGGACAGTTTCGGAGACCTGTGCATTCTCAAAGAGCTGTGGTCCGGGACAGGAGTCGAAGAGGGTCAAAACCACTTAACAGTATGTGGTGGACCTACGCAAATAGCTCGAGAGTACATGTAAGGTCGCAAGGGAGAGTTTTCAGGAGGCTAGTCTCCAGAAGGAAGCAGTATGACAGGAAGGTGAGAACAATCCTCAAAGGTGGAGATCAAGTCCTGTTACTGCTTCCACACTATCACACCAAGCTGCTGATGCATTGGATGGGACACATTCACCATTATTGAAAAGGTAGACAGGACTACCGAATCGATGTGAATGGAAATCAAAAACTTTTCATGCAAATTTGCTTCCGCAATACATTCATCTTGAGAACCCAGCACATAGGCGCAGCAGCAATCATTGAATGGATGAAGGAGACCCAGCGAAGAAGGAGATTTTGTTGCCTGAGTTCAGAGAAGAGTCATCCCTGGATGGTCCCACTGTAGAAGCTAGACAGTAGGAGACAGAGGAAGTTAGGTGCTCCTAGAACAGTAAGGCGTCCCTGACGATAAACCAGTAGACAACTCTAGAGACATGTACGGTGGAGTTAACATCGCAAAACCCATACATGTAAAAGCCTACCCGATACCCATATGCCCCAAGCAAGTGATCGAGGAGGAGTAGAAAAGAGGTTGACCATGTGATCGAACCGTCCAAAATCATCTTATAGTTGCAACCCGTCTTCTTGAGAAGGAAAAGTCAGGTTAGCAATCGATCTGTGTGGACATGACGTCTGAACATGTCACCAAGGTCGATCAGAGGTCATACCGAACATGAAACCTGTTCGTTCAAATCGGCCAACAAGCAAGAGCCAGTATTTCACAGGATATATCTGATTCAAGGGTTACTGCATATAGCCTTGAGGGAGGACTCAAGGAAGTCACAGCAATCTCCACTCCTATGGCTATACCAGTGGCGAGTACATCCTTTTGTGATGGTCAACGCACATGCAGAAGTCTTCTCTCGGAGAGAGGAAAGTATTGACGGGGATTTGGAAGGCGTTGTGATTTCATGGATGACATTCTGATAGCATCCGAGACATGGGAGGAGCATATGAGGCAGCTAGGACATTTTAGAGAGGTTGAACAAGCCAATCTCACAGCCAGAACCAACAAAGGTGCCAGGTTGGTTTCCAAGTGCCTGGATTTCCTAGTTTTGATGTCGGAAGCGACACAAAGCACCCAAGAAAGGGGAAAGGTGGAGAAGAGAAGAAAGAATTCATAGAGACCAAAGACAAAACAAAGTCAGGAGTCTCTAGGTTTTTATTGGGTTCTATAGGATATTGTTCCAAATTTCGCAGCAATCACGAGTCCTCTCAGAGATTTGGTCAAGCAGGAAACCGGCAGTGTCGAATGGGTCAGAACGCTGCAGGAGCAAGCACTGCAGGAACGGTGCAGGCAAGACTAGTCCCCGTCCCATCTGAAGCTACCAATATGTCCCAAACCATTTTTTTGTTGCGGACAGATGCTCAGGTGTGGATAGTGCAGTATTGTTGCAGGAGCATTGAAGGTCGAGTTTTCCTGTTAGGTATGCTAGCAGGAATTGACGAAAGTGAGAAGAAGGGTAACCGCAAACGGTGAGAAGGGTGTTTAGTAGGCCGTTGTGTGGGCCGAGCATAAGTTCCACACATACTTGTATTGGAAGAGTTCGCGGATAGAGAACTGATCATCACCACTCAAATTCCTGCAGGAGGCGCAGTTGAAAAACAGCAAGAGTGCTGCGTTGGGCAATGGCATTGCAGCCTGACAGGTATCGAGTGCAGTACATTCCCGTCGAGACAGAATTTCGGGGCTGACTATTTTAAGCCGTGTAGTCTATAAGGCTGCAACTCAGAGGAAGTCAGTCATAAGCCGGGTGCTTTGTTGAAAGTATGTTTGATACCGTTATGTTGATTGGATAAGGGTTCATTCCCAGTTTGGCTATGTTCATAATTTTTGTGTAACTTTTCATATTTTCTTTGTGAGACTTGTTCATGTGAAATGTAGTTATGCTTGAGATACAGTCGCTTGTGTAATGATGCATTATTTGCAGTAAGTAGGCTGAGATTCCTCATGAAGAGCAAGGATCGTGATCATAATATATTGTGCTTCCACATAAGAATTGTGAAGAGAAGATAGGCAAATCCGCAGTTAGGGGGATTGCATAGTGGCGCACAGAGTCGTTATAAAATGAATTGTAATAACGCAAGAGATCGCACAGTCCAATGATAACTCATTGGAGGGTAATTCACTAATGCTATATTATAAAAATTATAAACCGTTGGTTTGTAAAGTAGTTTTTTTCAAACTTTGCACTGTAGCTGTGTGTCCCAGTCAAAATTTCCGGTTGTTGTTTTGTTTGTACCGTGTTTGGAGACGATGTCGGTGCATAGTCTTTTGCAAGGGGAAATTGTCACGGTCAAAAATAGAACAACCAAGTCGTGGTCCAGGTTGTTTGGACATAAGCTCTAACCCTCAAATATTCCTGGGCGCCACGTCGACGGCCATGATTCTGATCCAGCTCTAGTTAAGCATAGGTGAGAAGGCTACCACAGAGTCGGTCAGTCCGGCTAGACGGACTAAGCAAGCTTTGAGCCGACCCTCGATGTCTAGCGAACGAGTCCTTAGCGCCTGGCTCATCCCGCCATCTAGCCAATTTTGGAACCCAGCGCCCATTGTTAGTCGACGTCCGCAGTTTAATGCAGAAAGAAGGTGGAAGGTAGTTTGTGGTGGGGGAAGAAATCTATCTAATAATTTAAAATGACCCATTGACCACCACAGAGAGTAAAGGCGTGTAGGCATGAAGACCCTGCATGATTTGAACATCCAATGGAATTAAGGGAGATAACATCGGGTAATCAGGGAGTTAAAAAAACTGACCAATGGTACTCGCCCTGAATGAACAGATCGGAACGGGATAAGAAGGATGTGAGGAGTGAGAAGAACGAGATAACGAAGAGAACGAACAGAGAGACAGAGAGAGAGAGGTCAAGTGTAAACTCTGAGAAGAAAAGCAAGAGATGAGGAGGAGAGAAGAGAACCAAGTTTGAGAGATTAGCATGAGATAGTCTGCAGAGGAAGACTGAGAGAGATGTGGAGAGAGAGAGCTGCTAACTATGAGAGAAAAGAAAAAAAAAAAAAATGAAAAAAAAGAAAAGAAAAGCAATCCCATGTCCAATTGATAAGGAGCAGACTAGAAGAGAGAGAAGAGAGAGTGCAATGGCGTTAATGCAGTAAGAAAGAAAGGAGAACGATCGATATTGATAGTCCACTGTTTATCTTCACTGGGTTCGACCTTCAGTCCTTGCCAGCGCCACTTTCAACCGACAGAACCAACGCCATGCCAACATCTAACCTGAACAGGCGCCAGCAGAACCAGACCATTGCCAGCAGTATGTTCGTCTTGTAGAGAAATTGTGACAGTGAAAAGAAAGAGAAAAAAAAGAAAAGAAAAGACAGTGATTCGTGAATAGTTAAGATCACTGGCCAGGTAAAGTAGAAATCTTTTATCCCCGGGTTAGTTAATGATGTTTTAGAAAATTGATTTTGTGAAGTTGGGAAAAGAGGAATGTTTTATTTTATTTGATTCATATGCATTGATGTTTCGTTTTTTGTCAGTGTAGAAAAAGTTATGATTTATAGTTTTTTGATGTGACGAAGTAAATTTTATGAATGGTTGTAAGAAAAGCGTGAGTGTTTTTGGGCTGTGCGTGTCCTTCCCCCACTGACATCCCCGGGTTGTGTGTTGGGCGAAAATCAAAATTTGGGCCAAATTTATGCATAAAATGTTTGTAATAGGTCGAGGCAAATATTTTTTTTCCGCAACCAGTCTGCCAAAAATTTTAATGAAAAATGAGGGGTTTTGTCAAAAAAGTTTAAATGCTCTTTGTTTTCAACAAATTTTTCAACCCGTTTTTGTTTTTATCTGCTCTCTGAAAAAATTTGGTTCAGTATAATAAAAACCCTTAAGGTCTAAATGTGTAAGATTACCCTTTTGTGCTGTAAGATTGTTTTATTTGAAAATTTGTTTTTTTTTGTTTGTTGTTTTGCCCTTTTATTCCTCCTTTGTGAAAAAGACGACGTAATTTTAAAGATGTAAGTTTTGTTTTGCGCTAATTAGTTTTCCTTTTAAAAGGGTCCTAAACCCCAAAACCCCATCCCCCCCTTATCTTTTAAGACAAAAATTTCAAATAATTGTTGTGTCTCCTAATTTTGTGGAATGAACTGTATTTTGTAGAAGCTTCCTTTAAATCCGTTTCTCTTCCTGTGAGAGGATGTACTGTTTATTCCCATAACGGCTTTTATTTCAATCTATTTTTCGATATTGTCTCTGCATAAGTCTTACATGTAAGGGACCTGGGTTGAAGGCTTTCTGAAATTTTTTTGTTGGTTAAAAAATTGTAAATGGGTTTGAATTCAAATTTTATTTCCATTCTAAATATGGTTCTAAGTGCCATTTGCTGTTCAGGTTTGCGAAACTATTTTATTTTCATACTGGCCAGCATTAATTTGCTTCTTACCAGTGCGCAGTTGCTTAGTTTAGGAAAACTTTTTGTTGTCCGCCAACTCTTTGCGTTTATAATCTCCATCTTTAGTGTACTCAAATCCATACAAAGTGCCTATCTCACCGTTCTCTGTTCCAAAGTGCCGCAACGTCTTGCAAGGTCTTTTATTTCTAAAGTTATTACACCTACAGGCGCCATGTATACTCCGGTTCTTCTGGCCCGCGAATTATTTTTTAGTACAACTATTATTTTTTTCTAAAACAATGTGCAGGTTATCACATTTCACGAGTTTCCCTGTTTTTCTCGTCTGCAATTTTTATATTAAATGATCCGACCCCCACAATACTAAATTTTTAAAAACTGTAAATTAGGGTATTGTATAAATTCATAATCGCAATATGCAGCTTCCTGACGGAAGAGCTCTTTAAAACAGTTGAGGGCTTCCCATCTATAAGTTTTCTTCAGTGCTCAGCTCGTCAAATGAACATAGAGTTATGTATGTAATGCATTGATCGAGCGATTTTCTCCCGCCATAAGTAGTTTTTGGGTGGGTGTAACTCTTAAATCTATAATTGTCAGCTGCAAAAGCCTTAAACATTTTTGCTAGCTCTTTATCCAAAAATAGTAACCCTGCTTCTTCTCAGGTGAATGTTAACATTGTTTTTAGTTTGCATGTTAAGTTTGAGGGTAATGTTGAAGTTGTTACTCATTGCTTCTTTTAGTGAGCAAACCCGTAATAACCATAGGTATTGTTAACTGGCTAACTTTGGGCCCCTGTTTTGGTTCAATTTTAGAACTTATTATTTCCTGCGTTTCTTATATTATAACATAACGACTTTGTAATTTATTTCAGGGAGCCCCCCCGCGACCGTTTTGGTTCCGCTAAGGTTATCATTAGCATGTTCTAAAAACGAAGGACGGTCTTGGTTGTTTTGTACAAACATTTTGTAAACGAAATAAAAATTGACTGCATTTAAATCTACTGATGCAAAAGTTTCTGTTGAGCCGCAATTCACAAATCTTATAAATATAACAACCGTTAACGCTTGACCATTTTCGGTGTCTCAGTCTGTCACCTTCATCTTGTTATTGGTGTGTTCAGACCATTTATTCAGATTTCTTATCACCCCCCTATTTATAATAGAATACTTCCCATTATGTTGGTGTTGTCATCCGATGCAGTTTTTTCAGTATTCTGTTAAACTTTAGCTGTGTTTTGTGCTCAACTGGGTGTGGAGTGTAGTTGGCGTGTTCACTTTATATCATCCTGATCATTGGTGAGGTCTGTGTATTGTTTCTATTAGCATTACACCTGCAGACGTATTTTACTGAACTGCATGCACCATTACCAAATGACAAACCGTTTAATTCCATTTAGCAACAGAATTGATATGAAGGCTTTTGAAAGGATCTGAAAACGGAATTCTCTATTAATGGTAAGACAGACTTTAGACAAAAGTCAGACTTAATCATGGTTTAGGCACCTTATTTTTGGGGCGTGAAGAAAGCTATAACTAGCTGCTAGAGGATCCTCCTTGACACATCTTTTCTTTCAGGTACATGTTCCCCTCGGGTCCATAGAGCAAGGCAGAACATCAGCATGAAAAACATTTATCTTAGACACTTCTAAGGGCCATAACTTAGAGCGGGAATAGAAAATACGAATAAACGACTCTGTTCGTACTTACGTTTGGGGTTTGCTAGGTTCGAAGCACATACGAGATCGAGCATATATGATCCTTCTACATGATGTTGATGCACAAAAAACTTATACTTAGCAAATTTCGAGGACGCCATTAATTTACAGTTGATTTACCTTCTAGTATTAAAAGTTACCCAAAATAAACTAAAAATTGTTTTTTACATTACGCAAGAATCGATAGTAGAACTTTGCTGTTGGCACTGTTTTTGCATGATGCCTTGACCTCAGACTCCGATAGGAGTAATAATTAAACTACACTAATGGAAATCATCGTGGCAGGCTAATGATCAGTAAGTGGGAAAAAGAAATAAATTCTGAGCCAGTATATGCAAGCAGTAAACAAAACACCCATAGGAATAAGTCATCCAATCCCCATGGCCCAAAGCCTAAAGGCCCATTGATGACACGGACTCGGTTCGCGATGACCTATGAATATGAAAGACGGCACTTGTTCTTGGATTAACAGGTCTAGGATTATTGGTCTTTTTCTTACTAAATATTAACCGACTATTAAGAGAACTAATGCCCATAAGTGCTCGTCCATAAAGCCAATACTATGCTGCAGTAGACAAAAGCCAGTAACCCCAACACCCCCTAATATACCTGTAAAGCATTACGGCTTTACTGGTAATTTTTTTAATAAACCCGCCAAGATGATCAAGATGTTTTTTTACCCATGATTTGTTCAGGCGGAGGGCGATGGTGGGGGAGGCACTAGTCTTTGGCCCCGCGCTGTTAATAGCGTACACAATGTACTTATTGCAAATCTAAGGATGTTAAAACGCTGCTAATGTGGACTCCTTGTCTCTAAACAGCGTTCGTATTCGTTTGCTAGTGTTGTGTCTTCATATAAATTTTTTTCGATAGTTTTCTTATTCTCATTACTTGAGTTCGTATTGGTCTCGGTTAGTAGCAGCGCTTCTTAGTCTTGTGATCCTTTCTGTCAAGTTTTTTTAGTCTTTGTTTTATTCTTTCTTTAATATCACGCCCAACGATGGAGTCTCAAGCCTTCAAACGAGTTTTTCTTTTTTCTTTTTATATGCTCATATAGTTCACCGAGTTTTGCTAAATTGTTTGTTAATTCGCCTTTGATGGTTCTCAAAGTACGATCTCAAGGGCTAATAATTCTCTCTCAGGTAGCCGTGTTTGCCCAATTGTATTTAATGCTGTTTCTTCTTCTTCTGTGAGGTTTGCTCCTATTGTATTTATTACTTCGTCGCTGTTTGAAATTAAATCTTCAGGTTTTGTGTTTTGTATTGGCTACCTGTTGGGGGTTTTTGTATGCGTGTTTTGGGTTTAGCAAATTCCTTCGGTTCTAGTTTTGGTTTAGCAATGCCAAGGCGATTTTGTACGGCTCATAGGGAGTCTTTGTCTAAGTGTACCTTTGGCTAAAAAACTTTGAGGGGTCTCGTTTAATCTGTAAAGTGGAACACGCTTGTCCTTGATCGAGTTAACATACAAATGGCCATAAGTATCTTCGGTCAAAAATCTTAGGGTCTAAAACTACGGAGGTTCAATGCCTAAATTTTGGTACAATGATCTAACATGGCTTTCTGGTTAATTCACGCCGCAATGAGGGCGTGGGCGATGCTGGGTTAAAGGAGTCATTTCAATTCATGTTGTCTTAGGATTAAATTTATAATCTCTTCGACTCCAATGCTGCCTTATTTTAAATAATTAACTTTTTATTTTGCTTCATAAAACAGGTCACAAGTATATGGTTCTGTTCTTGAACGGATAGAAGACTGCAAAAGCCCTATGGCGTGAAGGGAAATAAACGAATATATTGTTCCATATTAATCTATCTACTATTGATGCAGATCAAATTTTACTGTTAAATTCCAAACCTAGAGAGCAGATGACGTGATTGTGCAGGCTACGCGACTTACTTTCAAAATAGACTCGAATCAACAGACACAACCAGACAGTTGTGCAGTATTTGGGGTGGCTAATTGGTTAAGTAAATTTCTATAAAACTTGAGGGGAATAGAAATATTTTCTTTACGAATGATGACATATTTTTAACTATTCTGATCTTTGGTAACGAGAATGAAAGGGTGCTTTGCGTTTGAAGGAATAGATAATAATGGAGCACTAAAACACAGAATAGGAGCCTCAGATGCTGAAAGCGGCAAAAGCATGCAGCTGTAGTTATGCGTATGGAAATCGCCTAAATCTATTTTGATTTTGAGTTGTTAAGTGCGCATGCGCATTAATATCAAGGAGCATTAAGACAGATTGTCCATATGACCCTAATTTTTCTGGAATCAAACGTGTTATCAGATCAACAACAGACACCGAAGCAAGTACAGGCATTTCTGACATCGCGTTAGAGTTTGACGTTTTAGGAACTCTAATTTAGCAAGGCTGATTGAGCAACGATACAAGACATTAGCATTAATATATTACGAAAGAGTGGAATCACCATTCTACACATCTTAAAGCAGGGCAGACACTATTTGGATTTTAGAATTATAACGCCCTCAATTAAAGGTATTTTATTGCTGAGCGAAGAGAAGATACCGTTTTTTAAAAGACAAACTGAAAAGTTTCTTATCCTAAACTACCGAAAGTGCAATGTCAATTGATGGTTAGTCCTAACCAAATCTACGTAGCGGGCTTAGACCTTATCCAGCATTTTGCCGAAATAAGAAAAAACTGTTCGGAGGCGGGAGGCATAGAAATCCAAAGTAGACCTTGTGTCTAAAGATCTACCTTCATGATGTTAGACTTGATGATTATTTAACAACAAAATACGGTGTATGGATTGACCTAAGATCGTCAGTGGAAATAAGTTTAGCTTGGAAGTGGGGAGAATGTTAAAGACGTAATAAACATTCATGACAAAGTAAAAGATGACGATAAAACCGCTTAATTTATATTTGTTTATAATATATGATGTGCAGCTGAATATTACTAGAGATACAGGTTTCAAAATATTAGAAGCTAAATTATTTTTCATTTTTAAAAAGCTGTCTGTTGACGTTTATCCAAAAATACCTTACAACGCAGAGTCGCCAAATGAAGAGTTAGCAGGCATTTCTGTGTTAGAGAAAACCCCTAAAATGAAAACCTTCGATTTAACAAACTTACGCAAATGCAACAAAAACTTGAGGCAGGACCTTTTCAATTACAGCAAAAAACCTAACGAAGGTATTCTGCTGCCTGTTATGCTGTTTCCTATGTTATACTGGAGCATCGGCTTTAAGCGCCCGCATCAGCCGGAACGGTGTAGGGCCCTCTTGCATCGGGCATAGGCGCACCGCGCTATACCTCTTGGCACTTTGTCTTTAGCTCTTGGCTCATATGTTCATTAGCTGTAGGTGCTGCCTTAGTAAAAAAATAAAAAAACTAAACTCCAAAAGCACACAAGCCATGGTTCAATAATAACAGCTAAAATTAGTTCTTCTAACTGTAAGAAATAAAGCACTAGCTGACTCCAAAATCACGTTGAAGAATTTAATCGTTTACAGGGCGATTTGATGACTACAAAGACAAAAGTTGATCTAAAGAAAGGCAAGGGACAACTTTTTCTCAACACCCAGACTGAGCAGATAAAAAAAAAAAAAAAAGGAATGTTTAAAAAAGTAAACGAACCATTAGACTTGCTCTAACAGCTCACATTAACAACGCCACAAGGGTGTTTCATACTTTAGTTTATGAGTCAAGCAACAAAAAGACCGGTTGATATTAATTTGATTAAGACGATTTGGGAGTCGTTGTATTTTTTTAATTTAAATAAATATTTTGAGTTAGAAAAAGAACTCAGCATGGCTATAGATATATGAAGGACCGGCGAATTGTTTGAAGGAATGCTCGAGGAGAGCGTTTATCAAATAGCTTTAAATGTTATCAGTCTAGATGTTATGATTCAGCAAGCGTACGGGCAGTGTTGGTCATGCTATTTCTCAAGTGCCATAGTAAACTAACAATAGAACCGCAGTTAAAGTAATGTTAGCTGTTTAATCGACTATGTAACCAATAAATGAAGAAATCTAGAAGTTCTGGGTTTAACTAATAAACAGACTATTCTTTCTCATAATGACTTAACACCTGGTTGGGCAGACGTGTGCTTACACAGTTTGATGTGGCCGCTGAAGAAGCCAAAATAAGACGGGATCTGGTTGGTCAGAGGGCGAAGTCCTTGAGATCAGATTAAAACAGGCCTAAGTATGCGCCGATGTGTTGGCAAGGCTTACATTCCACTACCTCCAGCATTAGTTGCAAAAAGAGCAGTTTTAAACATAAAGAATACAGACAACAATTGCTTTATGTGGTGTGATATCGCAGGCGGCATGACGTCCGAAAAAACGCAGTGAGAGTAGTCTAACTATCGCCTTACATCAATGATCTTAACTTAGCGGTTATCTTTCCTGGTAGCGTGGATGCCATTGTCAGTTTGAAGACAAAACAACCAATAACTGTTATTGTCTACACATGGGATGGGAAACAAAATCTACAGCCATTAAAGTGTCCAAGAACAGACACAACAATGGTGTTTCACAGACAAATATCATGTTGACTTACTACTTGATGTTTTCACAAGGCGGGCTGCCACATTACACATGATAGCACAATGAGTAAAATCTAATGCAGCATCTTCAAAAGATGGGCACAAAAAGAATCTGTAGAAAATGTTTAACAAGAATGCATTGTCAAGCGCAAGGACCATAAGAACATTGTATCGCCAGTTGATGTAATACCGAAAACTAATTACGCCCCCAGAGCAGTAAAAGATTTGTTTTAAGAATGGAAACGGATGCAAACGAGCCCATATGTTGTTTACGCAGACTTCGAATCAACTCATTGTTTCTTAAGAAGGGCCAGCGCCACAACAACTGCGCGAAAATACAGTCTTAATGAGTATCATCAGATTTGTTCATTTGCCTTCATTATTGTCAGCGTCGGATGGCGCTCATTCAACGCAGAATTATAACAGAGGACCAAATGCGGCTAGAAGATTTTTACAGCGCATTCGCAGCAAGGCGTAATGATTGTTCAAATCAGCTGAATTTATCTGAAATCATGATGATCGCCTGAAGACCAACAACAGTATGACTCAGATGTGCCAACTCACTGTTGGTTTTTGGGTTAGGCCTCTCATCTGGACGTTAGCGGGGGAGGGAATCCGACAGTAAGGACATGATCACATTAGTGGAAGTTCAGAGGGAGCAGCGCCACAGTAAATGCAATCTTCAACTAAAGTTTAACCAAGATGGGAGCTGCCTATATTCATTTCATAACTTGCGAGGGAACGACTCTTCATCGTATAATGAAAGCAGTAACGACGCCTTCAGGGAACATGCATTGCACAATCATCGGAAAAGTACATTGTGTTTCAACTTTAAATAAACATTGTCTTTTTATGACTCTATGCTGCACATGATGGATCATTAGGAGTCGCTGGCTTTGTCCTTAAAGGCTGCCGCTGTAGAACGATGAATATTTTACCAACACTTGTTAGAAGGGTGTTTACCCTTATGAGTACATGGGAACAGTTGGAAAGGTTTGACGAAGATTACACTTCACTAAAGGCGCGTTCTTTTCTTAGTCGTAGAGGAAAGGGCATTAGTGATTCTGATTACAGCATGCTCTAGATGCGTGGCAAATGTTAGAGTGTAAAACGATGGGAGCTATCATGACTACTACTTAATGGCCGATGGTATGTTTGTTGGCGGCGTCTTTGTAAATTATAGAAAGGACCTGCATGAAACATTACAGCCTGGTTCCGCGCATTATATTCTGAGCTGAGGATGGTTGGATGCTTCTTAAGTTTACTGGAGTACAGATGGATTTAATTGTCTGAACCTACCAATGATTCAGATGATTGAAAACGGATTTTGCGTGGAGGAATTAGTATGGCATCGCATCATTACTGTAAAGAAAACACAAATTACTTGACGATATGATCGAGGTAAACTGGGTCTAACTATCTTATGTATTTAGATGCAAAAAATCTTATGGAATGGGCAATGGCGGCAAACCGCTTTCCATTACGCAACTTTAAAATGTACACAAGCGTCGATCCGAAAACATTCAAAAGGCATTAAGTGGTTGGGCAGTTTGACGCCGGGTCAACAGGTGGATAATTCTAGAAGTTGATTTAGGAATATCCTCATGCACTCCTTGACCTGCATTATGACTTTCCTTTAGCTGCAGAACAGCCTAAGATGGCAAAAACAGAACCGCCTAATTAGTGCCTAATCTTCGAGGCAAAAAAAAAATTATGTCTGTCATTACCAGACTTCTACAATTTTATTTAAGACATGGTTTGAAGTTGACGCTGTTCATCGTATAATTTCTTTGAGCAAGAACAGTTCATGAAACCATACTCATGAAGAACAATGATCTCAGAATAAATCAAGTGTTCAGAAAAGATTTTTTCAAGTTGATGAAACAGCTGTTTCGGGAAAGACTATGGAAAATCGCACAAGCGCAAAGATGTTAGATTGGTCACCAGCTCGCTCCTCAACCTATCCTTCCAAACCTAATTATCAGGACTTCAGAAGATTTCATGTCAGGCTTTTTGGTTAATGATGAAAAAAAGAATGGCAAAAATTGGACAAACCTGTATTTATTGGGTTTACCGTTTTGAATTTCAAGCTATTGATGTTAGAATTTCTTTATGACTACTTTACACCCTGTATCCAGAGTCCAGAGTACTTTACACAGATATGATAGTTTTGTTATAGTATCCCGATGAAGACATTCTATAAAGACATGGAAATTAGAAGTTGCTAAGGGCATTGCGGGAATGGTACGACCACATCGATTATCCTAAAGATTCGCCCTTTACATTCGCCGTTAATAAGAAGGTTTTAGGAAAGTTGAGGAGGATTTATTGGAGGTTGATTAAAGGAGTCTTTTTTGGTTTAAGATCGAAAATGTACAGTATTTCTAGCAGGAGAAAAACCTTAAGAAAGCAAAAGGAATATCTCGCAGGTGTTGTGCAAGTCAACATTTCACATAACAACTACAAAGATGATGTTTGACAATAAGGAATTTTCAAATGACAACGTAAAACTACGATCTACATCTACATGAGATAGCACTACAGTTGTTAACAAAAAAGTTCAGTAGATAGATCAACACTAAACGAGTATTTGTTAATCCAGAGTTTATATGCAAATTGGACATGGAGTACTGTATAATTTACATATTTTTCTTCACCAAAGAGTTTATATTCGGGTTCATATTTTTCCTGAAATTTATTTAGAAGATAATCGCATTCATCTTCCCAAATTATTCAAAATTTTTTTCTTATTTTGCTTGGCGTGCTCGATTTTTTTTATTATTTTCAACAATATTCTTTTCTCCATATTTGATGTTAAAATTTGGGTTAGGGGCTGTAAAGTGCTCTGGCTGCGTGCCTGTGCCAAGGATCCTCGTAGCTGTTTCTTCACAGCAGAATAGTTCATTTGGATTTTTGCATTAATTCCTAATAGCAGAACACGCCCCTAAATGATTTGTAAAGCCCCCTTGCCTACTCCTTATTCTTTGACTCATCTAGTGACTCCGTTTCACTCTGACACGTTTGTACGCACAGTCTTCATCGTTCCTCGGCCTGTCTAGCGGCATCTAATGTCGTTGTTGACCCTCAAGACTACACTATCTTCTTATGAGCAATATAATTTCTCTCGATATCACCGCGCGCTCACTGCCGCGGTCGCGGCGCGGCTCTCTTCCATGCCAGTTCTTCCCCTTCACCACCGAGCTTTGAGGAGCTGGTTGTTTCTGTGTGTCAGTTTTCTCGTAAATAATACACGGCGGATTCATTTTTACAATTCTTTTTATTTTTATGGATAACACTCCAAACTGGATCGGTTGCCCTGATGCGAGTGTCCCCTTCTGCTTCCCCGGTAAATAATGGTACCTTACTTTTAAACAAACGGTAATAGTTTGCTGGTTGTTACTTGGAGTTCCTTCAACAACATTCTATTGTGTGTTTTTTGATTGCTTTGTACTGGTTTTAGCCTTTAAATTCTTCGTTAATCATTGCGCGCAAATACTTGAGGGCAGTCTTCTAACCCATTCTGTGTTGCGAGAATTGGCAATAAGTCTTGTGATACTGGTAGGAAAAAATTCTTTCTGATAAACTGTTGTTAAGTTTTCAATTAAGCCTGTGATCGAGTGAACTCCTGGAATGCCTCTTTTATGGTAACTCTATGTTATAACATTAATTGATTCACTCGCCCTTTAAATTCTTTTCATCATCAACTGGAATCATGCGAGGATAAGTAAGGACCTCGTGATATATCGTTGTATGGCAACAAGCAACAGCAGAAGCCACGCTTTTGGGATAATGGTTCAGCGGTCTTTGTATCTTGAATTTATGTCATTGACTGTGAGCGCGTACTTAAATCTTTTTCGTTATTCGTATCATGGGCGTAAAAATATAGAAGGTCCATGTGATGGGTGTCGTTCCGGTATTGTGTTCAAAAAGTGTTGGTTTCTCTGTATTTCGTCTAGGTGCAGTAATAATTTGCCAAATCGCTTGTTTAGAATAACCATTCCTTTGCTGTTTCTTCACTGACTCCGCTGCTCGCTTCTTAGCTTTTTGATTGCTGTTAATCCCTTCCATTATCCTTCGGTGAATAATAGATTTTGTTCATTTTTATTCAGCCAATATTTTATGCGCAACAAAATATCACAACGGTCATTCCTAGGACAATTAACACGATTCTTGCATCTTTGTTTTTCTGATGGCTGATAAAAGTCACTGAATTTTGGGTGGGGGCAATGTCTCGATTTGTTTGCCTGTGACTAGATAATATTCTTTTATTGCTTGATCAACATCTTTAAAGTGTAAGACGTATGTCCCTGTTTTTTTCAGGGTATCGTTAATGAAATCTAACTGTTCAATCTCTGCTTTTCATAGCGTCTTGTGCTGAGCTTGTTGCTCCATAGCTTTGTTATGTCTTTTTCTCTCGCCGTCATCCGCAGTTTACTAAATGCGTAATACTTCGCTAAAAGCAAGCGCATTAACCTCAGCGCCGCCTTATCTCATTACGAATGATGGCCTTTTTTTATAAATGTATTTTTTTACATATTTATATCTCTGGAATTATATCTTGCTTAACTAGAACATCTTTCGTAGCGTATGAAGCTGCTATAACGCATTCAGCTTTGCCAAATCTTCAGAAAGTCTAGTTTGCAAAGATCGCTAGTCTTAATTCTTAACAGGCTTTTACAAGCTTGTGTATCCTCCACTGAGCTCTACCTATTACAGCAGAATGGTATACAAGGTGGCGACTGTTTTTCGGGTGCTATTTTTTTTTTAAAAACAAAATAATTATAATTAATAAAAAAAACATGAACAGGCCCCGATGATTACATAAGCTCAGAGCGACCCTAATCCGTCTTGGACTTACAAATGAAGAAGTTGATACCAAGTGTTATGCCCAAAAGGAGAGGTGTATTCTTTTGGCAGCATGCGGGAAAAACAAAACCAGTTCCTCGGCTATAAATTCAGCATAGATCAGATTCAACCAGATGTCGCGAAGACATTATAATGTATCATAACAGTATGAAGCGCAACTAGGATCAAGAATGGTAAAAAGTTTTAGGGCAATCGGTTCTTAGTTTGTACACTAAACTAGTCGTAGATTGCTCCCATGATGTCTGAACACGGATTTTATGTATGATTTTGATCGCTGGGGACAATCCAGTTTTTAACAATGTATTAGGGGAGGGGAGTCTCTAGGATGTGATCTGTATTACGATTTGGAAGTCGCATTATTGTCGCGCTAATCATGGGATTAATTAATTTAATCATATAGATTTTATTTCCCTTCAAAATGACCGGAGCCAGAAATCATCAGAATCAGAAAAAACATTGAATTAAGGTGAAGTGGTCACTAAAAACACCTCATCCTGGACGCATTGCGGCAGGAAAAAATTAGCTGAGTGGGAACAAACAAAAAAAATTACAGATACAATCACCAAATATAACTCATATGAAAAACTTACACACCGCCACGCCAGAAACATGGTGGATTCAATGCCAGCTTTAAAATCTCCTTATGATTCAGACCTACAGCGCCAAAGTCTTATGGAATATTGAACTTAAAACGGTTTGCCATTGTTTAGTGCCTTGCTGCGTTGGGGGCAGGTTATGACTGTTATAAATATATAACAATGGCAACAAAAACAAAAGCAGTCAAAAAAATCTGAGCCACTAAATACAGAAGACAACGCAGCCAGAACTCCAAACAACAAAGATCATTTTGATCCATTGCAGATGGAATAATATTTTAAGAACTTAATTTTAAAATTTTTTGATTTAAAATAGATCATGCGGATTATTACTTTGTTTAAATGATGAAGTCCACTAAATAATAGACTTGGAGTCATATAAAACCTTTCCATAGACCAGAATTGTTATCAATGCGGTTGCTTGCGATGTAGACATCTTCATAAGATCTATGCAGGAACGCTGAGCAAGACAGCCTCAGCGTTTGACGCGTTTTTTTTTGAGGCAGTGGGTCTGTACTATATTAGACATCTATCTATTTAAGACAAAAACATAGAATGTATTGTTTTTTGATAATTATAGATAACTTGAATAAGAACTTGTGGTACTTAAAGGAGGGACTTAGTTATGATCTTGAGGTGATTTGAGTAAGAACTTGAAGATGATCTTGATTCAAGAAACTTATTAAGACCTTGCAGTAAACTTAATTAGAACTTAATTAAGAACTTAATTAAGAACTTAATTAAGAACTGGGGTGACCTTAAGGGTTAAGAATTAAAAGTGACTTGAGTGTGTGCATGCGTGGGGTGGGGGCAGGGAGGTGGGGTGAAGTGGGGGGTTGGGGTTGTTCGCGCACCTTTGATTATTTATAAGTAAACTGAATGTTCAGTATATAATATAGTTATTATCTGTAACCCCCCCACCCCCCCCAAACAACAATAACAGCACACACGACCAACATTTAAAATAGAGGAATAGTGCTTGACATAGGGAAATGTGAAAAGGGTTTTAGGGTTTGCGCTTTGAGCGGCGTAAATTCAAGACGCTGTCAGTCTCTCTGTCAACTGAAGTTTATTCAAAGCGGCACCAAGTGCCTTTATCAAAAGCTTGATTAATAAACAAGAAGTGAATTAACAGTACACTCTGTGGCCGCTTGAAACGCAGCCAAAAAAAGTTGATGCAGGACGTTTGAAGCGAAGCAGTGAAGCCAGTAATCACTGCCAATATATACAATGTCATGGAGTGCTTGTGGAAATTCAAGGCAGTCAACTCTAAACAAAACCGACCGTTCATGCATGAACGGTTACTATGTTAGAGCCACGTCAGTGGTGGCTGCAGTTGGTCTTACAGTCGCGTTGCACTGTTGCTAAAAACCACTCAACCCTGCCTTCTAAACAATCCCGACCGTTCATGCATGAACATGGTACTATATTTTGAGCCCGTCAGTGGTAGGCCTGCAGTGGGTCTTACAGTGCGCGCACTGTGGCTAAACAACACAACAAACTTTGTCATGACTAGGGCTGCTGTGACAGTTGAGGTTCCCCGGGCCTTTGGAACTTTGACCAGTAGTTTCTGTATTCTCTTCAATCTGTAGCATGTTTCAATTTGCTTCAGTTTTTTCATGTGAAAATCTGACTGGCTGACCAATATTGTAAAACTGAGGAAATGGTTGAAGTACTGTTTGCAAGAGTACGTAGCTTGTGTACGTGACATCTGAATTATCACTGTTTTTTCTTTTAACCATTGTGCCCTCGTTCTTTCATTCCTTCCTTTCTTTCTTTCTTTCTCCTGCCAGTTTTTGCACCACAAAATCAGAAATACCAACCAAACTGAATATGAAACATTATTGGTTTGGGCGTTCTGTCTTTTAGATTTCTAATCACCTTTTTGCAGTTTTCTATTATTTCATTTTCGCCCGCTGAGGTGGTCAAAAAGAACGAATTAAAAAGGCTTTTCTTGATTTGCAGTTTGGTGTCAGCTTCATTGCAACAGATAATTGTGCATTTCTGTTGGAGATCAAGTCCCCCTCTTTTTCTTTTCTTCCTTGTTTTTCTTTGAATAAATACTTCCATCTTTCGGTTTTGGCCTTTTTGGTAGTTTCATTGCGGCTTACTGTTTTTGCCTTCCTCAGCAATGTTTGCATTTCTTCAGGAAATAGCATGTTCTCTTCAATAACATTCTTTTCTTCTTCGGTCCACATTCTGTGGCTGTTGGAGGTTGGTAGTGGAAAATTGCACGCTAGATCCATGTCAGGTAAAATCTAAACTAGTTGCTGCCTAGAATATCTAACAATTCTTGATGAGCAGCCTGTGATTCAAGAAGTTCTCTATCTATTTCTGAGAAATACTATATTGAGACATTCGTGAATTCGCCTTGTTAATTAAAACACTTTTTCACTGAAAAAGCACCACAGCACAGCACAGCCTTCCAATGTAAAAAGACAGACAGCTAAGGCGGTGTCACGTCAACAACAGGGCTCAGGAGGCGGATGTGACGCCTTTTACTATCACGTGATTAAATCTTGGCTTATGGTTGGTGAATGCAAGAAACATGTTTAGATTTGTTTTGACCTAGGTCGGGAATCCTTATTGGCCTTGCCAATTCATAACCCCACAGCACAAAATTAAGTGATCGGTGGTCGACTTAATGACGGGTCTCTGCAGTATTCTGATAGTGCGGAAGTCCTTAGGCAGGTCGACAATTAGCAATTTAAGGCTTACCTGCTCCACCGTTGTATATGGGGTGCGTTAGCGGTCTGCTGCTTATCCCCGACGTTACACTATGGGGTATGTTCAGCCACTGTGCTTTCCCCTACGTTATCTCTTAAAAAGATTTTGTAATTTAGTATTGTAGGGTCTGTTATTGAAGTCTTTACTTGTCAGAAGAACAGCATTTACCAAATCTGGGTCATTCGTCCGAATGGTGAGGACGAAGTGTGCCAGGATTGGTTAAAATGCTGTTCTCTTTTTGGATATTCCATAAGAAGAAAGAAAAGCCGTTAAGGCTGTTTACAGCCGTTTCTAACGGCTTGTACGGGGGTTAACTAAACATCGGGCATCATCCGTGACCCTAATGAACATACCTGCTAATTTATCACAAGATCGGCCCAAGTACTTTCTGAGATATTCCATGCAGAGAAAAACCGTTACAGGCCACTTTAAAGCCGTTAGTAACGGCTCGTAACGTAAACTAAAACATTGAGCATCACCTTGACCCATAATAAACTTGCCTTACAAATTTTTCAGGAAGTTGGCAGGGTAGTTTGTCTGGAGCGAGTGGAACCATTTTTGGACCACGGACACACGGACACACAGACACACACAGACACCACAGACTGATTTCTTCGTTACATTTAATGTTACTCACGGTTTAGAAAGAATGGGAGTACAAAAAGTCAGAGCAAAGGAGGGGGGAGGAGGAGGAGACAGAGGGGTGGTTTGGTGAGGAGAAGGAGGTTTATGTGTGGGTGGGTAGAGAGAAGGGGGACGAGGAGGGAGAAGTGGGCGCGTTTTGTGGTGAGGAGTGTGGGATGGTGGTTGGTGGGTGAAAGGGTAGATGAAACCATTTTGCATTCGAGGACACTCGGCACTGTCTGAGAAGCAAAGAACGGTGATGTCAGCAATATTCATGGTGTTCTCGTACTGCTTTGATTGGAGCTGTGACCTAAGCGCCATTACTGTAAGTACATTATAGTACACTTGGTATTTATACAGCTGTGACAAGTGCACAATGGTAAGTACATTATAGTAACTTGGTATACAGAGATTAGTTGGCTGTTGTCTGCAGTGGTGTGTTTGCATGCAAGGAGAGAGTTTCTGATTGAGTCTTTGTCCACAAAAAGTGAAAAAGATGAATGGACGTGAAGCATTTGTCATAAACTGAGTTTGTTTGATGCTCCTTGTCCTCTTAATGACACCATTAATGTGTGTGTGTGGTGGGCTGTGTGTGTGTGTGAGTGTGTGTGTGTGTGTTGTTGTGTGTGTGTGTGAGAGAGATGAGATGAGAGAGGATGAGAGAGAGAGAGCGAGAGAGCTTTTCCCAATGTGGCTACATGGTAAGTCGCTTACGTTTTTAAGGCTTCTCTTTTTTGTCCGCCTATAATTCCACATTTGTTTTTTTTTTTTTTTGTATTACAATGATTGCAGCTAGTTTGAGTGTTTTCAAACTTCATAACTTTGCCCTTATTGGTTATATTTAACACACACCACACACACACTCGCGCACACAACACACACACATATACATATATATATATATATATATATATATATATATTATATATATATATATATATAATATATAATAGATGGATTTAATTAAAAAGCCTTAAAAAGGTGAATTCCACGAGCTCGACCCTTGTTTAATATCATTTAAACAAAATAATATATATATATATATATATATATCTATTTATTTATATATTTTTATAATTGAATTATAAACCCCCACAGCCTTGTCTTATGTCTTAGATTGAAGAAATAGGGGGAGATACGCATTCATACCTGGCAGTGGCAGATGATTCTGCCTAACTACAGTATGTGCTTGGGGGGTGGATGGGGAAAAAATAAATAATTGCTCTCAAAATGAGCCTTCCAGCAAGCTTATTATTTCTCCAAGGGGGAGAGATCCTCCGATAGGGAGGGAAAATCACTAATACATATAACTCTGGTCATTTTACCGATATGTCGAAACATTGGTGGTTTTCTCCTCAGTGACGCGGAAAGTGGTTAATTGGACTCTCTGCCTTTTCAGTTTTAAGAAGAATGCAATACCAGAAAAGGTGGTGCGCAATACTGTAGTATGTTTGTTGAGTTTTTAAAAACCAACCAATAGGTGCCATCTAAGAAGACAAAAGAAAATCATGAAAGAGCAAAACAAGCTACATTTTTCTTGTGAAAAGTAGAAAATATAAAAAAGATATCCTCTAGACACAAGTGCTGAGGCCAAGTCATGGAATGAATCCGCAATGGACTAAAATTTACAAACAAACTAATAAATTCCAAGGATCAGTACGAGCACCGATTCCAGCAACTTAACAGAGCAGCTTGGTGTTGCAATGACTGCAAGAAGTATTGAATTATAAAACAAGCTTGCTCTTATGTCTAGAATGAAGAAAAAGGGGGTTGATACGCATTCTTACCTGCAGTGGCAGATGATTTGCCTTAACTAACAGTATGAGCTTGCGTGGGTGGATGGGAGGAAAAATAAAATAAATGCTTCTCAAAATGAGCCTTCAGCAAGCTTATATTCTCCAAGGGGGAGAGACATCCTCCGATAGGGAGGGAAACTCACTAACATATAACTCCTGGTCATATACCGATATTTCGAAACTTGGTGGTTTCTCCTCAGTGACCGCGGAAAGTGGTAATTTGACTCCTCTGCCTTTTCAGTTTTAAGAAGAATGCAATCCCAGAAAAGGCTGGTGTGCAATACTGTAGTATGTTTGTTTGAGTTTTCAAAAAAACCAACCAAAGGTGCCATCTAAGAAGCAAAAGAAAATCATGAAAGAGCAAAACAAGCTACATTTTCTTGTGAAAAGTAGAAAATATAAAAAGATATCCTCTAAGACACAAGTGCTGAGGGCCAGTTCTTGGAATGAATCCGCAAGGGACTAAAATACAACAAACTAATAAATTCCAAGGATAAGTACCGAGCACCGTTCCAGCAACTTACAGAGCAGCTTGGTGTTGCAATGACTGCAAGAAATATTGAATTATAAACAAAGCTTGCTCTTATGTCTTAGATTGAAGAAATAGGGGAGATACGCATTCATACCTGCAGTGGCAGATGATTCTGCCTAACTAACAGTATGTGCGTGAGTGGGTGGATGGGGAAAAAATAAAATAAATGCTTCTATTTTAAATTCTAAATGCATTTATTTTATTTTTTCCCCATCCACCCACTCAAGCACATACTGTTAGTTAGGCAGAATCATCTGCCACTGCAGGTATGAATGCGTATCTCCCCCTATTTCTTCAATCTAAGACATAAGAGCAAGCTTTGTTTATAATTCAATATTTCTTGCAGTCATTGCAACACCAAGCTGCTCTGTAAGTTGCTGGAACGGTGCTCGGTACTTATCCTTGGAATTTATTAGTTTGTTGTATTTTAGTCCCTTGCGGATTCATTCCAAGAACTGGCCCTCAGCACTTGTGTCTTAGAGGATATCTTTTTATATTTTCTACTTTTCACAAGAAAATGTAGCTTGTTTTGCTCTTTCATGATTTTCTTTTGCTTCTTAGATGGCACCTTTGGTTGGTTTTTTGAAAACTCAAACAAACATACTACAGTATTGCACACCAGCCTTTTCTGGGATTGCATTCTTCTTAAAACTGAAAAGGCAGAGGAGTCAAATTACCACTTTCCGCGGTCACTGAGGAGAAACCACCAAGTTTCGAAATATCGGTATATGACCAGGAGTTATATGTTAGTGAGTTTCCCTCCCTATCGGAGGATGTCTCTCCCCCTTGGAGAATATAAGCTTGCTGAAGGCTCATTTTGAGAAGCATTTATTTTATTTTTTCCCCATCCACCCACTCAAGCACATACTGTTAGTTAGGCAGAATCATCTGCCACTGCAGGTATGAATGCGTATCTCCCCCTATTTCTTCAATCTAAGACATAAGAGCAAGCTTTGTTTATAATTCAATATTTCTTGCAGTCATTGCAACACCAAGCTGCTCTGTAAGTTGCTGGAACGGTGCTCGGTACTTATCCTTGGAATTTATTAGTTTGTTATATATATATATGTATATATATATATATATATATATATATATATATATATATATATATTTAAAATTAAAGAGTTAAAACGAAGTCTAAAGAGTTAAAACGTAGTCTAAAATCATCTACAGCGCTGTTTCAAGCTGGGCTCTCGTCAGGATGAATCTAGATGATTTTAGACTTCGTTTTAACTCATTAATTTAAACAAATGTTGCTCCCCAAGGGGTCGAGCATTTTAATAACCGTTTTAGGCTTAACAGCTACACTTTTTTATATTTATATATATATATATATATATATATATATATATATATTGTGTGTGTGTGTGTGGTGTGTGTGTGTTTTATTTGATTGATTTAATTTAGAGTCTGTTCACAGCGATGGTGATATTAGACAAATACAAAAAACAAACAAACAAACAAAATGTATGCAAGTGCTTATATGAGTGTGTGTGTGTGTGTATCTGTGTGAGCGCGTGAGTGTGCGTGCGTGCATGCGTGTGTGTGTGTGTGTGTGTGTGTGTGTGTGTGCGCGCACGCGCGCGCGTGCGCGCGCACGGAGACAAATATATGAAAGTTTGCCTATTAACGACCAAGCAATAATTATAAACTGATAAATCAATTACAACAAATGA
>CM031629.1:32561510-32579010 GCA_018398815.1 Conus ventricosus | reverse complement strand
ATCTTGGCAATATGCTGCCTGATGGATTGCCTTATTGAGGCCATTGGATCTTGGCAATATGCTGCCTGATGGATTGCCTTATTGAGGCCATTGGATCTTGGCAATAAGCTGCCTGATGGATTGTCTTAGTGAGGCCATTGGATCTTGGCAATAAGCTGCCTGATGGATTGTCTTAGTGAGGCCATTGGATCTTGGCAATAAGCTGCCTGATGGATTGTCTTAGTGAGGCCATTGGATCTTGGCAATATGCTGCCTGATGGATTGCCTTATTGAGCCCATTGGATCTTGGCAATATGCTGCCTGAGGGATTGCCTTATTGAGGCCATTGGATCTTGGCAATATGCTGCCTGATGGATTGCCTTATTGAGGCCATTGGATCTTGGCAATAAGCTGCCCGAGGGGTTGACGCACGTGTTAAGCGGTGACATGATCAGTGTATCTGATGTTTTTATATTTTCCAGTAAGATCTCATGTCCATGGCTTGAATGCTTCCGTCCCGATCTGCTGTGAGGGTCCTTGTGCGGCATACGCACAGAAAGATGACGTATATGGTCCACGCAGGAGACTGATTTTGTGTGTTGTGTACATGTTCTTGTCTTTGTATACATGTTTTAATTTGGACAGTGTTGCGGATGTCTTTGTTGCTTTTGAGAGGAGATCCGGTCTGGACTCCACTACTAACGACGGATCCCACATCAGTGAAACGTTGAACAGCTTGTAGCTTGTGACTGAAGACCGTTAGACCAGTCTCGATGTTGGCGCTGTTTGTGTCTGGACATGAACGTGGTCTTCTAGCTTCTGACTGAAGACCGTGATAGCAGTGTGGATGGTGGCGCTGTTTGTGTCTGGACATGAACGTGGTCTTCTATCTTCTGACTGAAGACCGTGATAGCTGTGTGGATGGTGGCGCTGTTTGTGTCTGGGCATGAACGTGGTCCTCTTGCTTCTGACTGAAGACCGTGATAGCAGTGTGGATGGTGGCGCTGTTGGTGTCTGGGCGTGAACTAGGTCTTCTAGCTTCTGACTAAAGACCGTGATGGCAGTGTGGATGGTGGCGCTGTTGGTGTCTGGGCATGAACTGGGTCTTCTAGGCGCTGATTCCGCTACCATGTCCTGTTGATGATGTCGTTGAACCACCAACAACTTGCCCCTGCCGATCAGTCCAATGTGATAGGCTGTCATGTCCTGTTGGTGATGTCGTTGAACGACCAACGACTTGCCCCTGCCGATCAGTCCAATGTGATAGGCTGCCCTGTCCTGTTGATGATGTCGTTGAACGACCAGCGACTTGCTCCTGCCGATCAGTGCAATGTGCTAGGCAGGGAATCCTGCACGGACTGCGGACTTGGAAGAATTGAAAGGGTTAAATTTGGTGTGCATCTCGAGAACGGATCTCCTAAGAAAGAGTTTGATTCAGAATCTATTTAGCAAGGACAGTACCTACCTCTTTTCCGATGAACATGACGACTTTGGAGTGTTAAAAGAATTGATAACTTATTTAGCAAGGACAGTACCTATCTATTTTCCGATGAACATGACGACTTTGGAGTGTTAAAAGAACTGATAACTTTATCTTCATTAAAAACATAATACTCTTTCTTGTTGTCTCATGTGATTTAAGGAATACCACGTGTTTTGATAAAGTGACTGACTCTATTCTTTTTACGCGTAATGTCTTTTTTTTCAGATTGTCTTTTCAGATACTGTTTTCATAGATCTAGTCGGGGTTTACCGTCACCGCTGTCTGTTGATAGTATATTTATTGTTTCATGTTTGATTGTTTTTTGATTGTTTACTCCTTGCAGAAAGCCATTCTGGTCTTGTGCATGACGGTCTTTGTGATCTCTACACACCATATGGGTAAGCGTCGCACACACACACACACACACACACACACACACACACACACACACACACACACACACACACACACACACACACACACACACACACACACACACACACACACATACACACACACACACACACACACACACACACACACACATGCGCGCGCGTGCACGAACTCACACACAGACACACATACAAACAGACACACGCACGCGCACGCGCGCGCGCGCACGCACACACATTGAAAGGGACAGAGGGACAGACAGACAGACAGTCAGACCAAGAGAGAGAGAGAGAGAGACAGACAGACAGACAGACAGACATAGAGAGAGAGAAAGAGAGAGAGAGAGAGGAGAGAGGAGACAGACAGACAGACAGACAGACAGACAGACAGACGGAACACAGACACACAGACAGACAGAGGAGAACGGAAGGGGAGACATGGCCATGACATTGGCTGGTGTTGTTAACAGTATAGCACACAGTGTACACAGTTCCATTCATGTCGATTTTTAGCGCCACGTTCGCCTCGACTTCATTAACTTCATTACTCCAATTTGGAGCTTGTTCACGTTGAAAAAGTTAGCGGGGTACCTAAAGTGCATTCCAAAGACTGTGTTGGTGGAGATATAGCATGATGTCTGGAATGGTTTGTATGTCTGCTAGCTACAAGCACAAGATCCTGTCTCCAACATGATTTTTTTTGGCGGCAGTTTTGGGTTTTACTGGTATGTACATGAAACAAATAAATAGAGGGAGAAACCAAACGCAGGCAAACAAGTCTTCTGTCATTAGAACAATGATTTAGCAAAGAGTTAATGAGAATGAGAAACAGAGAATCAAAGTCTAAGTATTGAATTTTCAGCAAGAGTAGAGTTCAATACTTACGTCATCATTATCATCAACTTTGTGGTTGGCGTGATCCTTTTTTTTCTAAACCACGGCCCACCGCCACCACCACCATCACCACCCCCACCACTACCACCATCATCATCATCATCATTGTGGTCGTCGTCATCACTACCATCACCATCACCACCACCACCACTACTGCCACCACCACCATCACCACGACCAACACCACCAAGAGTAGGGTTTAATATTTACATCAACATTATCATCAAATTTGTGGTTGTCGTCATCCCTTTTCTTTTTTAACCACGACTTAACACCACCACCATCCGCACCCCCTAACTACCACCGTCATCATCATCATCATTGTCGTCATCGTCATCGTCGTGGTTATCACTGCCACCACCATCACCATTACCAACCACCACTATCACCACCACTACCACCACCACTACCACCACCATCACCAACACCACAACCGTCACAACCTCCCCCCCTCCCCCGGAACCCCATCACCACCACTACCACCACCACTACCAGCTCCATCACCAACACCACAACTGCCACAACCTCCCGCCCCCCGAACCCCATCACCACCACTACACCACCTCCACCACCGTCATCGTGGTGGCCATCACTATCATTGTTATGGTGGTGGTGTTGGTCATTATGGGGGTTTCTGTGGGTTGCATGGCCCGTGTTGAACTGTATCCCCGGGAGTACCTCTGGGTCCGCTAAAAATGGCCCAGTTTTACTCCCGAGAGTAAGTCTGGGCTGGGTCCAAAAGTACTCTCTCAGCTTCGGGGTGGGGGGGGGGTTGTACATCTGGACCCGCGGCAAAGTTACTCCTGGCTGGGCCCAGACGTACTCCCGGGAGTCATTCTGGTGCTGAGGGAGGTCAGTTTGGGACTGGTACCAAAAGTACTCCCCTGTCTAAAGGAATCAGCGTTACAAGATAGTTACAGAAAACAAACATTTATTTACAAAGTTGTCAACGGGGGGGGGGGGGGGGGGGGGGAGTACTTCTAGGACCAAGGGGAGTACTGTCTCAGAACAACTGCTTGTGCTTGACCTCCCTGTTGTGGGGAAAAAAACGAACTCATGGTGCGTCCGAAATGTTCTCATGCTCTTCATTGCCTCGAACCACGCACTTTAGGACAGATTGGAGTGAAAACCTGTGACACACACACACACACACACAGACACACACACACACACACACACACACACACACACACACACACACATAGCCAAGTGAACACAGACCTTTCTGTGAGACATCCCACCCTGCTCCAAAGAGGGGGCACCTGCCATACTTTTGTGAAGGTACATTGTGCATGTTCTGTGTGTGTGTGTGTGTGTGTGTGTGGAGAGAGAGAGAGAGGAGAGAGAGAGAGAGAGAGAGAGAGAGAGAGAGAGAGAGAGAGAGAGAGAGAGAGAGAGAGAACGAACGAATGAAGTTTAATGCTAATATTGCTAATAAGCTGTTAACCCATTTGGCAAATGACATAAATGTACAATGACAAAACGCGACTCGATTCCATTGACATGGAAACCACAGCAATGACTGTGCATGACAAAAAACGCGAACGAGAAAATGTCACGGGTATGCATTCACTGTCAGTTCTGTAGATGACGGTCACGCCAGGTAAAACTGGATCAGTCCGTGGAGAGCGTGCAGACGCCGCAAGGCACGTGCTTGGGTCTCTGCGTGTTCTGTGTTGCGAGTGCGTCTTCCTTTCTGAAGATTGGCCAGTTTGACCCTGGAGTAGTAAATGATTATGTTGCTACTCTGACTGATCGGCAGGTGCAGAGACGATTGCGTGATCGGCATAGAAATAGAAAGTATTTATTATATATGTTTGTCTAATGGCTCGGGCAGCATAAAACGAAAACAAAAGTGTTGTTCTGCTGCCTGGCTGTCAATGTTCGGGTGAGCGGGTGTGTGTATGTGCATTGGAAAAGTCGTGCATGCATCCGTAATTTCTGAGTGAGAGTCAGACAGTCGGACATAATAATAATAATATTAATAATAATAATAATAATAATAATAATAATAATAATAATAATGAATACTTATATAGCGCCTATTCTCGGCTAGAGGCCAAACTCTAAGCGCTTTACAATCGACACTCGTTTACAGGACCGGCTGCCTACCTGGGTAGTGCCGACTGAAGAGCTGCCAGCTGGTGCTTCATTCAGTCGTTTCCCGTGTCATCCAGTCAGTATCGTTCAATATCGATCACTCACTTTTCATTCTTTCCATTTCTCACGCAGGGTGCATGCTATGTGTAACGTGTCATCCATACCAACGGCCAAACTGGCCTAGTCTTCCGAAAAGTTGGTGATGGGATTTTACGTGTGTGCAAGATGTTATGCATGCGTTCACACACGGAACCTCGGTTTATAGTCTCATTCGAAGGACTGTATGGAAATGGAGTCAGAACCAATGTTAACTCTGAGGGAAAAATCCCCCCTGCACCGAAACTCCCCGTGGAGGTTCGAACCCGCAACCCCAGGATCACCAAGATTACAAGTCAGGCGCTCTACCAACTGAGCTATTCCGGACACCTGCAGTCACTACCCATTCCATCCATAACAAAGACAATTTATAGAATTAGCTTGTGGATGGATACATTCATTGTGTGTAAAAATAACTAACGAGACTGGAACCCAGGTTGATTGTTCCGATTTATTAATAGTGCTTGAAGTAAATAGATATGTAAATCTAATTTTCAGCCATTCTATCCAGTTACACTGTCTTAATAAATGTTTGGGGGTAGTGTGATTATGCTGATTTATAAATGTATGCCCGGAGAGAAAATGACAATATGTGGGCTCTAACTTGCCAATATATTTTTGGGGCCCTGTAAACCCTTTATATTATCTTTTTCTTGCTTACTTGCCTGTATGATTGTAAAAAGAGGGGTTTAGGGTAAAAGATGGTAAGAGAGAAGGATAATATACAGTTTCAGCCTCGACCGCAGGGAGGGGCTGAATCCGTATATCATCATTCACTCATGAGCGCAAGGATGTGTGTTGTGTGTGTGTGTGTGTGTGTGTGTGTGTGTGTGTGTGTGTGTGTGTGTGTGTGTGTGTGTGTGTGTGTGTGTTGTGTGTGTGTGTGTGTACGTGTGTGTGTGTGTGTGTGTGTTAAAGAGAGAGAGATAGGGAGAGGAAGAGAGAGTGCATGTTCATGCCACTTTGTGTGTGTGTATGTGTGTGTGTGTGTGTGCGTGTGTGTGTGTGTGTGTGTGTGTGTGTGTGTGTGTGTGTGTGTGTGTGTGTGTGTGTGTGTGTGTGTGTGTGTGTGTGTGTGCACGCGCCGCATGCACACGCATGCATATGTGTATATGTATGTGTGTATGTGTGTGCGTGCGTGTGCGTGTGCGTGTGCGTGTGCGTGGCCGTGTGTGTGCGTGTGTGTGTGTGTGTTTGTGTGTGTGTGTGTGTGTGTGTGTGTTGTGTGTGTGTGGTGTGTGTGTGTGTGTGTGTGCGTGCGTGTGTGCGTGCGTACGTGCGTGCGTGCGTGCGTGCGTGCGTGTGTGTGTGTGTGTGTGTGCGCTCTTGTGCCTGTGTATTTGAGAGAGATAGGGGGAGGGATGTGCGTGAGGGTGTGTGTGTGCATGTGAGAGAGAGAGAGAGAGAGTGAGTAGAGAGAGAGAGAAGAGAGGAGAGAGAGAGAGAGAGAGAGAGAGAGAGGAGAGAGAGAGAGAGAGCGTATGCGCGAGTCAGCACTCATCCGTGTGTGTGTGTAAATATGAGAGAGAGGGAGAGAGAGTTTGGTCTGTGTGCGCGCGCCGCTGGGGTGGGGGTTGGGGGGGTTTTGGGTGTGTGTGGGGGGTTTTTGGGGGGGGGGTGTGGTGTGTAAGCATGCTTGTGTGTTTTTTGGGGTGCGGGGTTTGGTGTGGGGCCACCTGGTGTGTGTTGTGTTTAGTGTTTGGGGTGGGGTTGGGGTGTGTGTGTGGGTGTGGGTGTGGGGTGTGTGGTGTGTTGGGTGTGTGTGTCGTGTGTGCTTTGTGTGTGTATTGGGGTGCGTGTGTCGTAGTGCATGTGTGTGTGTGTTTTGCGTGTGGGGTGTGTGTGTTTGTGTGTGTGTTGTGTGTGTGTGTTGTGTGTGTGTGGGTGTTTTTTGCGTGCATGCGTGCGTGCATGTGTGTGTGCGGGGCGTGTGTGAGTGCGCCCCCGGCCCGTGCTTTGCATGCGTGGGGGTTATTTTGGGGATGTGTGAAAGTGTGGGGTTGTGAGTGTGGGGGGTGTGTTTTTGCGCGCGCCCTGCTTTTGTGTCCAGAAAAAGGGGATACGGGCGTCCCATGTTTAAACCATTAATTTTTTCAAAGGGAATAAAAATGTATGCACACGGGGGGGAAAAACAAATCACTGATAACAAAAATTTCAGGGTACCCCCACAAAATTTTTTCCCCCTTTTCCCCCACCACTTCCTTTTTTTTAAATTCCCAAAAAAATTAAAAGAAAATCGTTCATGTGAAGGGAAGAGTCCCCCCATTTCCCCAAATCCCCATTTTTTAACCAAAATTTACAGTTTATCACAAAAAGGGCCGGAGTAAAAACCCAGGGTGTCGAAAAAAGGGTTTGAAAAACAAAATTATGTGTACAGTTTCTGTATTGTAGGAGGGTTTGAAAAAAGGGGCCCGGAGGGTTTTTTTTTAAAAAAAGGGGCAGGGGGAGGGGAAGGGAGGAGTAAAAAGGAGGAGGGTGTAGGGGGAGGGTCTATCATAGAAAAAGGGGGGGGGGGGGGGCAATGATATTTTCTCATTAAAGCATACAGAAAATTTAGATAAAGACATATCCGAAGAAAGTAAAGCCCTTTGCATGCGTTTGGGGCCGTGTCCCCCCCCGCAAAAAAACCAAAAACCCCCAAAATCATGTGAGAAAAAAAATTTAAACCTAAAAAACTCTGCCTTTTATGGAGAAAGAAAGGGGCGGTGGGGGGGGGGGGGTATAGGGAGTGGTGGGGTGTTAGGGGGAGTTTAGGTAGAGGGGTTTCAAAACAGCTAAATTAGTGCGCAAAAAAAAACACAAAACACAAAACCAACCACCACCCCACACACGCATACCCCCACAAGAAACGCACGCCGAAATGCCCCGCCCCCGACACCCCACACACACACCCCACAAAACCGCCCCCCACGCACGCACGCACGTACCCCCCGCACGCCCGCACCACGCACGCACGCAAAAACCACACCCCCACCCCACACACACACACACCACACACCCCCCACACACACACACACACAAACAAAACACAAAACACACAACCAACCAAGCACTAACAAAAAAAATTATTCAAAAAATTTATAACGAAAACGAGAAAACTTTAAAATATGCTTCAACTGTAACTTAAGAGGGGATCTTATATGGCAGCAAATTTTGGTTTGGGGAAAGCTAAAGGGCAATTTAGTTGTTTGGGAACCCTATGTGGCAGCAAAATTTGTTTGGGAACCATGGGGGGCAGTTATTTGTTTGGGAAGCTATGGGGCGCTATTTTTTTGGGGAAGCTAGGGTGGCAGCTATTTGTTTGGGAAGCTTTTGGGGCAGCAAATTTTTTGGGAAAGGGCTATGTGGCCAGCTAGTTTTTTTGGGGAAAGCAGGTGCAGCTATTTGGGTTTGGGAAGCAAATGTGCAGCTATTGGGGGGAAAGCTATGGGCCAGCTATTTTTTGGAAAGCTATTGGCAGCTAATTTCGCCCCTTTGCTTTCAAACCCTTTGAAGCTTCTTTGTTTAGATTTCTTGGGCACTAAAAACACTTTTTTGCGCTGTTTTAAATTTTTGATTCTTGAGTTTTTACACAATAAAAAAGATTTGGACGTGCCTTGCCCCCCCATCTTTTTGTGTACCCTCAATTTTCGGGAAAATTTTTAAATTTTTTCCTTGACTTTGTCGCAAGCAATCTATTTTTTTGTTTCCAAGAAAAATTTTCGATTGGGGTTTGGGACCCCCAAAACTTAATTTGTGGGGCAAAATTTTAAAAACTACACCATTCTTTTTTGAAAATGGGGCATTTTTTTCCGGGGGATTCGAGCCACTGTTGAAAAAACAATATTTGTTATTTCTGCAAAAAAAACCCCGGCCTTTCTTTCTCAAAAATTTTGCTATAATGTTGACTCTTTTTTGATAAAAACTTTTTGAAAGGGTTTATTTTAAAAATGATGGTTTTTTTTTTAAGATCACTTCCATCCAAAATCCCAATCTATCGTCGCATATTAAATTTAAAAGAAAACCCTTTTTAGTTTTTTTAAACCGGGTAGACATACATAATTAATAAAATAGGAAAGGGAGCAATAACTTTCCTTGGGAATACCCTTTGTAAGATTTTCCCTTTTTAGTTAAAAAAACGTGTTCCCTGTTCTAGTTTTAAAAATTTTTTTCGTTTTTTTTGAAAACATTTGATATAATCATAAATATGACCGGACAGCCCAAATTTTTTTTTTAAATTTAAGTAAAAACCAAAGAAGGGGGGTCAAAAATTTTTGTAAGCCTTATTTTTTGTCCAAAAATGCCCAAAATCTTTTAAACGTTTCCCAAAATTGCTTTTTTTGGTTTGTTTTCCCTGTAATTTTTCACTAGAGTTCTGTTGTTGGCCCTACTTTTTCAAAACCAGCTGTTTGATGGGAAATTATTTCATTTTTTCTCAAAAAAATGTGTAAGTCTGTTTAAAATGTTTCTTTCCCAAACTTTTTCCCAAAACAGGGGATGTCAATGCGGTAGGTCTTTTCTTTTATTTCAGTGAAACCCTTTTGCCATTTTTTGTAAAAGGGAACCCCACGATTGATTTTTTTCCAAAATTTTTGGGCATTTTAAACCCATGATACCCACATTTTTGAAATTTTTTCATACGGGAAAATTGAAAAAATTTTTCGGGAAGATTTTTTGGGGCTTTTGGGTTCAAAAAGGGCGTCCAGTCCCCCCCCAAACTTTTTTTTTTGTTTTGTTTTTTTTGGGATGGAATTTATTGCGCCTTTGATGAGTGAGTGTGTCGTGCGTGTGTGTGTGGTGTGTGTGTGGTGGGGTGTGTGTGTGTGTGTGTGTGTGGTGTGTGTGTGTGGGGTGTGGGTGTGTGTATGTGTGTGTGTGGTTTTATCTATGCATGTAGGTATTAGTTTTTTTATGCAGTGGTGCATGTAATATGTGTGAAAAAAATTATGCATGCTTTGTATGTATGAAATGTATGTAGAAGTATGTATGCATGAAAAATGTATTGAAAAAAAAAATTTAATTTTTAAAATTTAAAAATTTTTGGGTGGAGTAAAACCCCCTTTCGAGAGGCAACTGACGTTTAAAGGGGCCATGGGCTCATTGTCAACTTTTTTTTCCTATGTAAATGTATGTATGTATTTATGTTTTATGAAAGTATGTATGTATTATAAAATATATATATATATATATATATTTATATATAATATTTAAATATATTTAATATATTATAAAACTATCAACAACACACACACACATACACACAACACACACACACACACACACCTACACACAACAAAACCCCCTACACACACCACACACACACACACACACGCACGCCGCGCGCACACACCACACAATAAAAAACTTAAATTTGCCTAAACCCGTTCTAAATTTAACCCAAATTTTAAGGATCTTTTAAAGGGCTAGTATAATATGGTGAAGCTTTTTAAAAAGTGCCTCAATGTTTCCCTTTTCCCCTTCCCCGATTTTATTTTTCGTTTAAAAACAGGTATTTTTTTTTAAATTTTGGTTTTTATCTCACTTTTTTTAAGCTGGTCCGGGATCTGCGATTGTTTGTGTGTGTGTGTGTGTGGTGTGCGTGGTGCGTGCGTGGGGTGCGTCCCGTGCGTGCGGGGTGCTTTGCGTGCTTTGCGTGCGTTTTGCGTGTAATGCGTGTTTTCCCGGGGTGTAAAGTGGGGTAAAGGAGAGTGTGTGTGTGTGAGTGTGTGAGTGTGTGTGTGTGTGTGTATGTTTTTGTGTGGGGTGTGTGTGTGTGTGTGTGTGTGGGGTGTGTGTGTGTGTGTGTGTGGGTGTGCGTGTGTGTGCATGTGCGCGTGCGCGTTTGTGTTTCCCTATACGAAAACGCCAGTTTTAAATTTGGCTTAAAAGCGCCCCATTTTTCCCGAAAAAAACCATTTCAAAATTTTAGACTTTTTCATTTTCAGGGGGTTTTTAAAAGAATCTACATCAAAATTTTTTCCCTCCTAAATTTTGTATGCCTTGGGTTCGAGATTTGGTTGGTTTTTTAAAATTCGTTTGGGTCGAACGGTTTTTTGCATCAAGCTTGAAACCCCCTTCGGGGACCTATGCCTCTTTTTGTATTTCAAAAATGTTTTAAGGGTTGTGGAACACGTATCTCCAAAATGTCATATGGCATTCCAGCACTTTGACAAAATCTAAACATTCAGTTTTTTTTACAGTTAGCAAATTTTTCTGTATGTAACTAACCCCAAAAATTTTAAAAACAGTATGTGTGCGGTTTATTACAAAAACGGGTTTTTTTTACTTTCTTTTTTTTAAAAACCTGCTTTTTTTTGGACCCCCTTATCGACCAAAAACTAACCCCTCCTTTCCATCACCCCCTCTTTTCACTACCACTACCACTCCCTTTATCTGAGACATTTTTTTTATTGTTTTCCCTAACCCCCCAAGCCAACCCTCCCCTCCCCACACAAAACACATACAAAACACACACACAGAAACCCAAAAAACGCGCGCGGGGCGCGGGAACAACCCCGTACGCAGGCATGCACAAAATGCACACCGCAAGCAGGCAGGCAAAGCACCACGCACACACGCGCAAAGCACGCATGCATCACCAGTCACGCACAAGCACGCAGGCTGCACCCGCACACACAAGCCGGATGGTTTAAAAACAAACTCACTTAATTAAAAAGTAAAAAAAAAAAAAAAGAAAAGAAAAAAAAATTTGGGAAAGCAGCATAAACCAAAGGAAACAAGTCCCTTTACTAAAAAAGCCCCAGCTTCAAATTTTAAAGTTTTAAATTTTTAAACACATTTCAACCCCCATTGGTGACAAAACATAATGGTTTCCCTTTCCCTTTGGGGTCCCAAAAAAGTGAATTTTTTTTGTCCTCGTTTAAAAAGGGAAACCCCCAAACCAACTTTAAAATTTTATAGGGGATTAGTCATATGTTTAAAAAATAATGAAAACTCTTTTAATGTGCCGTAGAAAAATTTTCAAAGGACAGTTTTTTTTCTTCTACAAAAAGAACTGCCCAATTTTTGGGATTTATCTCTTTTTGGGGGGGCCTAATTTGGGCCACTTTTTACTACCCTGTATTTGTCCTTTTGTTTGCCCCTCTCTATTTCCCCTTTCGGGGTTTTTTTTTTTTTGTTGTTTCCCCTACCTTCCCTCATTTTTTTTTGTTGTCTTTCTGTGTGGGGCCCGAAAAAGTCCCACCCTTTTTTCCCCTAGGGGGTGTTCTGGGGGTTGTCACCACTGTTTCTTTCCGTTCTTTCCGTATTGCGCACGCATTCCACCCTGCTTTGTCATAGTTTTTTTCCCCATCCTGCATTAGTCTTCCTGGGCTTTTTCCACAGTTCACCTGGGGGCACTTTTCTTTCTTTATTGTCGTAATTCTTCCCCTTTCCGGGATTGTCTTTCTGTTCTTTTCGTATGGGTTTTTCCCTTTTTTTGTTCTGGGCGTAATTTTTCCCCTTTTCCTTTTTTTGCCTTTTGTTTTTCCCTTTTCTGTTTTTTTCCCTTTTTTTTCCATTTTTCCCGGTTTTTTGGGCGTATGTTTTTTTCCCTTTCCTGTTCTGTCGATTTTTCCATTTTTTGTTTTCTTCTTTCCCGGGCGCCCTGAATTTCTTTGTCCTAATCGTCGAATCTATTGCCCCCTTTATCATTTCACTTTTCCTTAAATTTTTCCTTTTTTTGGTTTTTTTTTGGGGAAGCCTAAATTCCCTTTTCGTCTGTCTTTCCGTTTTCCTTTATTAAATTTCATTTTCCCCCGAATTTGTCCTTTTTTGTTTTTCGGGTCTTTTTCCCCTTTTTTTATTCTTCCCTTTTTTGTTTGCCCTTTTTTATTTCATTTTCCCGAATTTTTTTTTTCTTTTGTCGGATCTATTCCAGTTTTTCTAATTTGTCTTTTCCCTATTGCCTTCCCTTGTTTTATTTTCCCTTTCCCTTTTTTTTTCTGTGTAAAATTAAAAATTCACAAACCCCCCGGGCTTTCTGCTGTCCCGGGCCAAAAAAGGGCCATAAATTTTCCCAAAGGGCAACCCCTTTTCTTGCTTGTCAGAAGGGCCAAATCCAAAAGGCCAACCTTTTTTTCTGTCTGTCTTGTCAGAAGGGGCCCTAACCAAAGGTCCCGAGCCTTTGTCTTCCCTTTTTTGTCAGAAGGCCATAAATCTAATGGTCAAAAGCCCTTTTTCCCGGGCTTTTCAGAAAGGCCGGGGGTTCCCCAAAGGCCCAAAAGCCTTTTCCCGTCTGTCTTTTCAGAAGGGGTTCCCCCGGGTTCCAATGGCAAGCCCTTTTTCTTCCCGGGCCGAAGGGCCCGGAGTCCCCAAAGGTCCCTTTGCCCTTTTTCTGTCTTTTTCAGAAGGCCAGGAGCCAAAGGTCATAGCCTTGTCTGTCCTTTTCAAAGGGCCAGGGGTCCAAAGGGGCCAAGGGGCCATTTTTTTCTGTCTTGCCAGAAAGGGGCCCGGGGTCCAATGGTCAGAAACCTTTTCCCCGTCCCGTCTTTTTTCAGAGGGTTCCCGTATTTCCCAAAAGCAGAACCCTTTTTCTTTCTTGTCCCAAAAGGGGCCCGGGGGTCAAATGTTAAGCCTTTTTTTTCTTCTGCTTTCAAAGGGCCCCGGAGTCCAACGTTAGAGCCTTTTTCTTCTTTTCAGAAGGGCCCCCCCCTTTCCAAAAGGACAGAGCCTTTGGGCTGTCTGTCCCTTTTAGGGGAAAGGGGCCCGGGGTTTTCCCCCGGCCAGAGCCCTTGTTGTCTGTCTTGTCCCGAAAGGGGGAGGGGTTTTAAGGGGCAAAGCCTTTGCTGTCTTTTCAAAGGGGAAAGGGCCCGGGGGTCCAATTTCCAGAAACCTTTGGGCTGTCTGTCTGTCTTTTCAGAAGGGTCAGGAGTCCCAGGAATTTAAAGCCTTTTTCTGTTTTGTCCTTTTCAGAAGGGCCAGGGGTTTTAATGGGCCCGAACCTTTGTCTTGCCCGAAGGGCCAGGAAGTCCCTTTTTCATAGCCTTTTTTCCCGCCCCTCTTGCAAAATGGCCCAATTCCCAATGGGCAATAGCCTTTGTCTGCCCGTCTTTTCAGAAGGGCCAGGGGGTTCCCCCCGGTCAAAAAGCCCTTTTTCTGCCCTTTTTCAGAAGGGCCAGGAGCCAATTTGGGCCAAAAAAAGCCTTTGGGCGTCTGCCTTGTTTAAAGGGCCCCGGGGGTTCCCCCTGGTTTAGAGCCTTTGGCTGTCCCTTTTCAAAAGGGCCCAAGGGCCAATGGGAGAGCCCTTTTTCTTTTCCCTTTTCAGAAAAAACGGGCCCGGAGTCCCCAAAGGTCAAAAAGCCTTTGTCGTCTTTCAGAAAGGCCCAAATCCAATGGTCAGGGGGCCCCTTTGTCGTATTGTCAAAGGGGGGAGGAGTTTCCAAAGGGCCAAAGCCTTTGTCCCGTCCGTAGAAGGGGCCCGGAGGCCCAAAGGTTCCCTAGCCCTTTTTCCTACTGGGGCGACGCCGGGAGTTCAAAAACCCCCCCGTGGGTTCAGATTAAAAAAAAAGGTCTTTTGTGCAAAACCCCCGGTGAAAAAACCTATCTTTTTTCAGTAAAGACATACCTATTCAGTGTAAAACCTACCTGATTCATGTAAAGGGTTTCCTGGGGAAAGACCTAACCCCATTCACTGTAAAAAAACCCCCCCATTCAGGGGGTAAAGACCTACCTGGGGGCCCTTAAAGAAACCCAAAAACCCGATTTCATTGTAAAGACCTACCTGATTTCCCGGGCGGGGAAGGTGGAGGGGGAAAGGGGGGAAGGAAGGGGAAAAAGGGTCGGTGGGTTTCCCTCACCGGTGGGCCGGGGCCCCATGAGTGTTTCCCTCTGACCTTTCCCTTCCCCCTCTCCCCAAGAACCCCCAAAAAAAAGGGTGGGGGGTTGTTTTTGTTAAACCCCCATTTTATAATTCAAAAAATTAAAGGGCCCCATTTAGGCCACGTATGTGTTTTTTTTTTTTTTTTTTTTTTTTTTTGTCATAAACTATTTCATTTCCCCCGCAGTTTTTTCTTTTTTTTTTTCCCCAATTTCTACAAACATTCCCCATTCCCCCGCCTTTTCCCTTTTTGCATCTGTCTTCTGCTTTAAAAAAAATTTTCATTTAAAAAAAAAGGGTTTTTAATTTGCAAAAAACATTTTTTGGAAAAAAAACCGTGGGGGGGGGGCGTGTTTACCCACCTAAATTTCTATTAAACTAACCCAAGTCTGATTTCTGTTTCTCCCTGCTCTTTCTCGTTTTCCCAAAACCGTTTCTGTTGCAACGGGGGCCCCCCCTGTGTCCCAAAGTGTCCAATTTTTTTTGCCCGGTTTTTCAAAAAGGGGTGGGTTTTTTGGGCTAACGATGTTTTTCCACAACCCAAAGGGTTTCCACCTTGCCTTTTCAATCCCACTTTGCAAATTAAATTCCAGGGTGGGTTTTTCAAGGGCACTTCAGGGTTTGCTTTTTCGACCCGGGGGTGCAGCTTTAGGAAAGGGCCCGATTGGGGGAGCCAGCCCATTCCTTGCAGAGGATTTTTATTACTGGACTGGAAAGGGGACCTTTATTTAGGGGCAGAGGAGTTTTGGGGTCACATGAACTGCAGAAAATTCAAGACTTTTTGTTTGCCCTTGGGCACAATTTTTTTTAGTATCTGCCCGGCCCCATTTTTTCTTTCCCCCTACTGATAATCAGATACAGTAATCCCAAGAAAAAGCAAGACATAAAAAAAAAATTTTTTTTATTTTTTACAGACAACAACACACACCCACGGCGGACCCCCCCAACACACACAAAAACAACACCTCCCCACACCCCACACACACACACACACACAAACAAAAAAAAACCAAAAACACACAAAAACGCACCCCACACACACAAAAAAACGGGACACGCAACCCCACACACACACACAAAACACACACACAAAGGAAAAAAAAACACACACACACACACACAAACACACACCAAAAACAAAAACCACACACACACACACACACACACACACGGACACACACAAACACACACACACACAAAACCCCCAAACACACACACACAAAAACACACCCCAAAAAACACCCCCACGGGGCACACACACAAAACACCAAAACACACACACACACCACAAAAAACCCCACCCCCACACCCCCACACACACACCCCACGGGGCACACACACACCACACCCCACAAAACCCCCCACCCCCACAAACACCCACCACAAACAAAACCACACACCCAAAACACACAAAACCCAAACTCACACAACACACACACACACAAAACCCCAACGACACACCCTTCCCCTTTAACCCCCCCCTCTACAAAAACCATTAAAGTCCCCCAACTTGATGACAGGCACAAAGAAAAAACAGGGGTTTCCGACACAACAAACATTTAAAAACCCCCAGAAAAAAACTTTACCGTGTCTGAAATTCCCGTTTTCCCCATGACTTTCTTTACCAAAATCATGCCATTGGGTTTAGGGGTTTCTGGGGGAGTGGGACAGGGTGAAATTGTTTTAAAAATGAAATAAATACAACATATCTTTTACATTTTAAAAGCCCCACCAAACAAGCATTTGAAATTTGTCCCCTGGATTTCTTTTAGGCCCTTTTCAGTAAAACTTTGGCATTTCCACAATCGTCAAAAGGAATCAACTTTGGGCCCGGCATTTTGTAGCTCCCCACAAAAGGGGAAAACTTTTAAACCCGGGCACTAAATTTATATTTTTGGAACTTTGTTTTTACCTAGGTGGTCCGTTTTTCTTTTCGGGTTTAAAAATACATTGGGGAATTTTTCCATGAAAAAAATCATCATGAACTTTTTAGACTAAAATTCGCCAAAGACAAAAACCCCGGGGAGGGATTTTACAAAGTGACGAACAAAAAGGTTTGAACTTTTATTCCACTGTTTACAACTGAAAAAGTGGTCCCAAAGGGGGAAACAAAGGCCCGACGAAACAGCTTCTATAAAAGGGGGAGAACCAATTGGAAATCAAAAATTACTCTGGGGAAAGGGTCAACTCTTTTTGCCCAAATGGTCTGCCCCTGAGTTTATTCCCCCTTTAACTTCCCAGGCAAACCCGGGGGGAGCTTTAAAAAACTACTTTAAAAGGGTTTTTTATAATTTGGGCAACTTAAAGCAGAAATATGAAATGTTTGCTAAATTGGTAAAATAAACATCCGATTCGCTCCCGATCACACGAAATCGATCCGCGAAAGTGGGCATTTTCACCTGTAATCAAGAAAACGGGAGGTAATCAACCAAATCTTGGCATGGCTTAACTGCTCTTGGATGTGACGTCACATGATGGACAGCGACGGCGACAGAAAGCGATTCTGATGGTTCTTGCACATCTCGCTCAGTATTTAATTTATCATGTAAAAGCAGTGACTATGATTGCGACAGCCAATGTGACTCTGGGATGTTTCTGCAAGGCCTGTACCTTATCAGTTTGAACGCTAAGTTCTTTTTACCACGTCAGTTCAGTTCCAGCTGGACGCCCGAACACCAGCATTCTGAAGGCGTACGGACTTTACCGAAGTCTCGAGGGAGGCTACCGACTGACTTCTTGATGCGATCACGCGTGGACGGC
>CM031629.1:32551510-32556510 GCA_018398815.1 Conus ventricosus | reverse complement strand
GGGGTGAGGAAACACATGCAGTTATCAATCTGCTGAAGAGAAGGGTGTGGGGTCTAAAAACAGAGCAGGAGAAATTGCGTGTCATGATGTCAGAACACATGGCTATTGTTCCCCCCTTCTTCAAGGTCTGATGCCACTGGCCCCAGGGAAGCAGTGTAAAGTTAATAAACAGTAATAATGCTCCTGTTCACTGGACATGCACTCAGACAGTGTGTATACATGTGTGTGTGTGTGTGTGGTGGGGGGGGGGGGTGTGGGGGTGTGGGGGGATTTCTGGGCCCCTGCTGTTACACTCCTACAGATCGGAAGGCAAACACCGAAACGTATCCTGAATATGCGACGTGTCATCATCATCTCGAATCGACTTGATGTGTTCCTCCTGTGTTGTGTACTATGTTCATCCAATTCGGTGTTAGGTACGGCCAGTTTATTCGCGACACAAGTGGTACCGAGACCAACCTGTTCATGTCGTCCGTTCTGCTGCTTCGATCTCTCTTGATCCCGTCGCTCCTGGCTGGGGGAGGGGAGGGGGGGGGGTGCAAAGGGGTACAAGATTGTATATAATGGGCAGAATTCTTTTTTTTTTTCTGTGTGTGTGTGTGTGTGTGTGTGTGTGTGTTGTGTGTGTGTGTGTGTGGTGTGAGCGTGGGTGTGTATGTGCGTGCGCGCGTGTATGTGTGCGTGAAAGAGTGTGTTTGTGAGAGTGAATGCATGTGTGTACGAGTGCTCGAGTATGAATGTGTGTGTGTGTGGTGTGTGTGTGTGTGTGTGTGTGTGTGTGTGTGTGTGTGTGTGTGTGTGTGTGTGTGTGTGTGAGTGTGGGCGCGCGGGTGTGTGTGCGCGCGTGTGTGTGGGCGTGTGTATGTCTGTGTGTGCGAGTGTGTAAGTTTGAGTATATGTGAGGGTATGGGTGTGTTTGTTTTGAGATGTGTGTGTTTGTGTATTTATGTAAGTGCGTGTGTTTGTGCGCGCGCGCGCGGCTGTGTGTGTGTGTGTGTGTGTGTGTGTGTGTGGTGTGGTGTGTGTGGTGTGTGTGTGTGTGTGTGTGTGTGTTGGTGTGTGTGTGTGGTGGTGTGTGTGTGTGGTGTGTGTGTGTGTGTGTGTGTGCACGTATTTTTGTGTGTTAATTACGCTTCTTTGCTTTGAATGAAAACGTTCATATTCTGTTCATAATGTTTTCTTAAATGTCAGTACAACCGTGAGTTAATCTGACAATAAATGGTTTCAGTCAGTCAGTGAGCGCGCGCGCGCGCGCTCGTCCCACCAACTCCCAGTGTTTTAACATGTTTATAAAATTACTATGTATGTACAAAATATGAATTCACATCTGCTAAAGATTTTGAGGGTGCACATCACAAAGTTATATAATATCTTATTGTCAACTGATCATGAACTGTTGATCTGGAGTGACAGAAGCCACATACACTTCTAACATATTAGGCAACACAAGCAGCAAAGCGTGACCTTGTAAAATTAGACAAGTGCACAAAACTTGTGCCAAATTAATGCGTGATCAGTGGACAATTGTGTGCCAAATTAACGCGTGATCAGTGGACAATTGTGGCATAGGGAGTGTGATTAAGATGTGCATGGCTCTGGACAACATGAAGGAATCCCAAATGTGAGTATTAGCATGGTGTGGTGTGTGTGTGTGTGTGTGTGTGTGTGTGTGTGTGTGTGTGTGTGTGTGTGTGTGTGTGTGTGTCTTTCTGTCTGTGTCTGTGACTGTGTGTGTGTGTGCGAGTGTGGTGTGTGTGTGTGTATGTGTATGTGTGTGTGTGCATGATTGTGTGTGTGTGTGTGTGTGTGTGTGTGCGTGATTGTGTGTGTGTGTGTGTTGGGGTGTGTGTGTGTGTGTGTGTGTGTGTGTGTGTGTGTGTGTGTGTGTGTGTTCACAGGACCATGGACAAAGCTAAAGTGTTCATCTTGTTCTTCGTCTTCTGTCTCTCTATGTCTGTCATACCAGACAAATGCAACGGTCGCTCTCTTCAAGAGGCGGAAAGAGGTAAAGTCTCCTTAAATATAGTCTGAGCAGATCACGGTAATGAGCGTGTGTATGTGTGTGTAAATGCGCGTGTGTGTGTGTGTGTGTGTGTGTGTGTGTGTTGTGTGTGTGTGTGTGTGTGTGTGTGTGTGCGCGCGCGCCGCGCCGCACGCGCGTTAGCAGTTGTATGCATGCTGCGAGCACGCAGCGCGTGTATGCTGTTGTATGCTGCGCGTCGGTTGTGTGTGTGTGTGTGTGTGTGTGTGTGTGTGTGTGTGTGTGTGTGTGTGTTTTGTGTGGTGTTTGTGTGTGGTGTGTGTGTGGTGTGTGTGTGTGTGTGTGTGTGTGTGTGTTGTGTGTGTGTGTTGCCGGGTTTTTTTTTTCTGATTCTGATTCCATGCAAATGTCTTTCATGCACTGCTCTTTCCCACCATACATTCTCTCTCTCTCTCTCTCTCCTCTCTCTCTCTCTCTCTCTCTCTCTCTCTCTCTCTCTCTCTCTCTCTCTCTTCTCTCTCTTATCCTGGTTTTTCCCCCATCGTATGTTTCTTCTTTCTCTTTGTGTATGCGTGCCCACACCCCGAGCACGGGCGCGAGTTGTAGGTGTACATATACTGTGTTGTATTCCTTTGTCTGTCAACAGTTTGTTTTTGTTGTTTTGTTTGTTTTTCTTTCTCCATAATCTGGTGCGGAATATACGGATTGGCAAAACATTCATAAACCATTTCCTTCAGTGTTGTTGTTTTTATATGCAGCATTTAGTTATCTATTCATCCATTACATGTTTCTTTGATTTATTCACTGGCTTGTAATTTGTTTGCTCATTCATTCATTCATTCGTTCATTCATTGCTGCATACAGTTTTGAAAATGTGTTATTGTCGTCCCTGTTCTTTCTCTCCAGGGCCTGATGGAAGAAAAGCTGTGCGACGAGTCCGCAGAGACAGTTTTTTTACTCCTTTGATGTGTTGCGGTCGGAAGTGTCATGGTGCTGTGGTGGTAAGATATAATTTACAGAAAGCACCCCCATGGGAGCTTGAATTGAAATCTTATGAGGCATAAGCCTTTTACAGGCATTTCATGTCGAAATCTTGCTCTGATTATGTTCTACCTATGCTTTTTTTTTTTTTTTTTTTTTGCTTCATAGAATTTTTTTTCACGTCGTACTCTGTGGACACAGTAGTCTTACTCCTTTGCTGTTCGTTCTGGCTCCCCTAAACAAAGCCACACCCAAGTCCTTGCTGTCACAGCCTAAGCACCAGCATGCTTTGGCATTTCCCCCCTCTGACTGACCTGCTGAACTGACTAATGGGAAACATAACGCACAGGTAGGGTGACTCTTGCTCCCATGATAAAATAAATACACGCCCATGACTCTTAATGAATGCATCTTAGGACATCGGAGCTCGTAGCAGAAATGACCACGCAGAGCACACAGAAACGAAAAGGGAGACATCCCTGAGAGAGAAAAAAATGTTCCAAGCTTACCCCTATACCCTGTGCCTGGCACTTCCACACAGTGACAACAACGGGAGAAAGGAACAAACAAACATAAAGAAATATCCATACAAGACTTTCATACAAACTTTTCTGATCTTATACATAGTCATCAAACAAGCACACGGACAAATAGTAACAAATAGAGGTTATCTCCCTTTGGTTGGTATGGAAGGATATCTTTAAATGAGGCAGAGAACAGTAAACAGTAAACAACGAACAAGTAGGGTGACTCTTGCTCCCCTGGTATATACCTCTAACTCCAAATAATTGCAGTTTACAACACGAAACTGCTCAGGGTTAATTACAACACAGAGAAACAACACAGGAGACCCCCCCCCCCCCTCCAAAAAAAGAGAGAGAGAGAAGAAGAGAGAGAGAAGGAGGAGAGGAGAGGAGGAAGAGAGGAGAGAGAGAGAGAGAGAGAGAGAGAGAAGATCGTCCAAGCTTGCCCATACATCCTGTGCATGACACATCTGCACAGCAACAACTGTAGAAAAAACATGCATGAACAAAAATGGGGAAAACATATGCCTGCTGTGGGGGAACAATCAGGGGAAGATAATGCATGGTTTTCCTTTGCAAGTAGAATTACATTTTCTCAGTTCATGGGTCAAGCATATAGTTTCAGATTCAAGATTCATCAAGATACATCAAGATTCAGCAAGAAGGTGTTACTCTTTGTGGGGGGTTTTTGGTGTGTGTGTGGTGTGTGTGTGTGTGTGTGTGGGGGTTGTGTGTGTTTTTTTTTGTGTGTGTGTTGGGGTTGATCGCATCCGTATTTTTAAAGGTTTACAAATATTCCCAAAAATTGCCTTTTGGGAATTTTACATTGAACGAAAGGTTTTCGTTTTTCTTTATGTTGTTTTTTTCCCCCCTAGCCCTCCCCGCCCCCCTCCCCCCCCCCCCCCCCCTCCCCCCCCCCCCCCTTCCCCCCCCCCCCCCCCCCCCCCCCTTTGCTTGACAAAATTTTTTTTCCCCATTCTTCGAGAACGCAAATTTGCTTTGTGTGTTGTTTTTGTTGTGTGTGTGTGTGTGGTGTGTGTGTGTTGTTGTGTGGGGGTGTGGGGGCGCGCATGCAAGCGTGTGGTGTGTGTGTGTGTGTGTGTGTGTGTGTGTGTGTGTGTTGTGTGTGTTGGTGTGTTTTGTGTGTTTTGGGGTGTGTTTGTGTGGGGGTTGGTGTGTGTGTGGGGTGTGGTGTGTGTGTGGTGTGTGTGTGTTGGTTGTGTGTGCGCCCTTGTGTGTTTTGTGTCTATGGGTGTTGTGGGGGTGTGTTTGGGGTTGTGTGTGTGTGTGTGTGTGTGTGTGTGTGTTTTGAAATGTGGTGGTGCGTGCGGGGGGGGCTCGTGTGTGTGTGTGGGGTGTGTGGTGTGGGTTTTGTGTGTGTGTTTGGGGTGTGTGTTTGGTGTGTGTCATTGGTGTATTGTGTTGTTTTTGTGTGGTGTGTGTGTGTGTGTGTGTGTGTGTGTGGTTGGGGTGTGTTTATCTGCGTGTGTGTGGGCTGCGTGCGTGCGTGCGTG
>CM031629.1:32540387-32550510 GCA_018398815.1 Conus ventricosus | reverse complement strand
CTTCATACCTTGTGGTGCACAAAGTACGAAAACAATTTCGTCTGAAAGTTTCTGAGCTTCAATAGCATTTCAGCTCTTGTGTAAGCGAGTTTCAGAGAAGAGGACCCGAATAACAAAGACCTGATTGAAATAGGTCAATTCTTGGTATGGAAACCGGAATTTCGTTACGTTTCTTGAATCCATACTAACATTTTGATTGAATAGGTTTCAGAGTTAATCCAGATACATTTTTGTTTGTTTGTTTGGATATTCCTTTATCGATAGTAAACATATCCTGCAGTGGAAGAACTCCAGTTTGAATGTTGTCCAGTTCTGTGAGACGCGCGAGGATTTCAGGGGAAGTGTTTAAGGGTGCGGTTGTAGATTTTGATTAAAGGTTTCATAGAATCTGCACCAGCTGAGTCAAGTAGTGTGGGACAGTAATTGATGGAGGAGAGCATGAATGCATTCAGGGTTAGTTTTCTTGCACGTAAGTACAAAGAGTGCTTAATCCTGCATGGTTGATACATTTCTCTGGTTACTGTTTTGCATAATGTTTTGATGTAAGCAGCCCATGAAAGATTTTTGTTAGTTATCATGCCTTCTACATGATGATTGTCTATTTCTACAATTCTTACATGTTGACATAAATAGATGGGAACTGTTTTATGTTTTGGCGGCCGTCTTTGTCAGATTGTTATAGGCATAACCCCAGTCTTGCCGGGACCAGGCTGCTTCCAATTCAGTAGTGGGGCGACCATCCCCAACCCAGCGGGTCCCTGGGTGGTGGGTAGGGTAACGGCAGGTGGTCAATCATTGATGTCAGGTGGCACTGTTGTCCTCACTGAAATACCCCATGTGTCCTATGACGGGTTCTTCATGCGGTCAAGAGAGAGAGAGAGACAGAGACAGAGAGCACCTCTGCTGTGCTTTTGCTTCTGAGGCCACACACAAGCTAGGAAACGGACTTAGAAATACACAGACTAACACATATGTCTCCTTTATTCCGACCAGCGCGTTGGGCTAATGCATAGGTCAGACATCTGCTGAGTCGTAGTCATGAGGCCCTCTTCTAAAATTCTCTCATCTTAGTCATTAATTCATTTATCCATCAGCTTTAAATCATGGGCAGTGTGGTCTCGAAACTAGCGGGTGTGGTGTAGCGTATATGGACCAGTCCGCACGCTGTGACACCTCCTTGATGAAACTGAACTGATCTCCCACATTGCACTAAACACCACACAAACACATACCTATTTGTGTGTGCACATTCGGATGTGAGTGTATATGGATGTCTGCATATTTATGCTCACAAAGACATACTCATAGACAGACAAAGAGACAGAGAGATAGACACAGATAAATGGACAGATTTCATTCACGGAGTGGCCGCAGTCAGCAGAAGGCCTGTCAGCACACCGTGGGGAAGTACGGCCGGTTCAATTCTCCATGGGGCGACAGGATGAACTCCAAAGAAAAACCATTAGGCAAAAAAAGAAGGAATATTGAGAGGAAGCCCCTATTAGAAGGTCACTGTTTCCAACCAATCAGCCAATGGTGGGAGATAGGGAGATGAAAAGGATGAGGAAATTATTTCCCTCTCCTATTCAACGTTTCTTAACTCAATTGTCTGTTGCCATTTGTTTCTTGAATAACATGAGACACACATGCATGCACGCCGGCACGACGCACGTACGCACGCACTCACACACGTAAACACAAACAAACACACACACACACAGAATATGATTATAAATATGAATGACATCACCATCATCATCATCATCATCATCATCATCATCATCATCATCATCATCATCATTATCATCAGGACACTACTGCTACTACTAGTACTGTTACTACTACTACTACTACTACTACTACTACTACTACTACTACACAACTACGACGACGACGACGACGACGACGACGACGACGACGACGACGACTATGACTACTACTACTGTAGTCAAAAAGAGATTGAATTTCATGAAAATTGATACTCTATAACATTGCTTTGAGTTTTGTGATTTGCGTCAACAAATCTTCTGCCTTTGTTCTTCACTGCACACTCCCCGAACAATGCGGTCAATCATTGATGTTTGTATCAATCATTGATGTCAATCATTGATGTAATGTATCAATCATTGATGCCACGTGCACACTTCAAAGGACTTGCACACTCTCCATGAACAATGAGGTCAGTCATTAATGTAATGTTCACACTTCAGAGTGGTTGTTCACAATGACGTCAATCACTAATGCAATGTACACACTTCAGAGTGGTTGCTCACAGTGAGGCCAGTAACTAATGTAATATTCACATTTCAGAGTGGTTGTTCACAGTGAGGTCAATCACTAATGCAATGTACACACTTCAAGTGGTTGCTCACAGTGAGGCCAGTCACTAATGTAATGTTCACTCTTCAGAGTGGTTGTTCACAATGAGGCTAGTCACTAATGTAATGTAAGCACTTCAGAGTGGTTGTTCACAATAAGGCCAGTCACTAATGTAATGTACACACTTCAGAGTGGTTGTTCACAATGAGGCCAGTCACTAATGTAATGTAAGCACTTCAGAGGGGTTGTTCACAATGAGGCCAGTCACTTTTGTAAAGCAGACGCTTCAAAAGACTGTAAACCCTCATTTACATTGAAATCAGTCATTGACATAATATGCAAACTTCAAAATGATTGCACATTCTCAATGAACAGTGAGTTCAGAGTTAGGTTCATGTACACTTTTTGAAGAACTGTACACTCTCCATAAGCAATGAGGTCAGTCAGCTATGTCAATCAACACACTTGAAGGGACTGTAAAGTTTCCATGAACAATCAGAGCAGTCATTAATGTAATTTACACAGGATAAGACATTACCATCTTTTCTTTCCTGCCTGGGGGACAAGAACACAATATTTCACCTGCCCTAAGGCAAACTTATCTGCAGATCGATTTTTGATCTGCCTTTGTTTGTGATAGTCAGCAACTGGCCAAAACCAGACAGCTTGCGTACTCCATTCTAACTGGCCAATAAATATTAACACAGTCATTGACTTGGAACTATCCACTCTTATATCAATGTCTTGAAAAGTGACTTAGAATAGTTGTTCAGCAAAGCAAACGTTCTAGCTGTCTGCTTATTACCAAAAATCAGCAAAATGATACTGTTCTATTATTTCATCTCAGTAGACGTTTGAGAACTATTGCTCATGTCTAGAGGGAGGTAGCAGCATTCACACCTGCCTGACAAAAGTGATCACCTGCCCCTGGCAGTCAGGCCTCTGTTACTGTCCTCCATGACACACACTTCACAGTGATTGTACACTCTTCGTGAACACTGTCAGTCATTGAGGTAATGTGCACACTTCAAAGTGATTGTCCACTCTTCGTGAACAGTGTCAGTCATTGAGGTAATGTGCACACTTCAAAGTGATTGTCCACTCTTCATGAACAGTGTCAGTCATTTAAGTAATGTGCACACTTCACAGTGATTGTACACTCTTCATGAACAGTGTCAGTCATTGAGGTAATGTGCACACTTCACAGTGATTGTACACTCTTCATGAACAGTGTCAGTCATTGAGGTAATGTGCACACTTCACAGTGATTGTACACTCTTCATGAACAGTGTCAGTAATTGAGGTAATGTGCACACTGCAAGTGATTGTACACTCTTCATGAACAGTGTCAGTCATTGAGGTAATGTGCACACTTCAAGTGATTGTCACTCTTCATGAACAGTGTCAGTCATTGAGGTAATGACACACTTCACAGTGATTGTACACTCTTCATGAACAGTGTCAGTCATTAGGTAATGTGCACACTTCAAGTGATTGTCCACTCTTCATGAACAGTGTCAGTCATTGAGGTAATGAACACACTTCACAGTGATTGTACACTCTTCATGAACAGTGTCAGTCAAAGGTTAATGTGCACACTTCACAGTGATTGTACACTCTTCATGAACAGTGTCAGTCAAAGGTTAATGTGCACACTTCACAGTGAGTGTACACTCTTCATGAACAGTGTCATCAAACGTTAATGTGGACACTTCACGTGATTGTACACTCTTCATGAACAGTGTCAGTCAAAGGTTAATGTGCACACTTCACAGTGATTGTACACTCTTCATGAACAGTGTCAGTCAAAGGTTAATGTGCACACTTCACAGTGATTGTACACTCTTCATGAACAGTGTCACTCAAAGGTTAATGTGCAACTTCACGGTGATTGTACACTCTTCATGAACATGTCAGTCATTTGAGTATGTGCACACTTCACAGTGATTGTCCACTCTTCATGAACAGGTCAGTCAAATGTAATTGCACACTTCACAGTGATTGTCCACTCTTCATGAACAGTGTCAGTCAAAGGTTAATGTGCACACTTCACGGTGATTGTACACTCTTCATGACACTGTCACTCAAAGGTTAATGTGCAAACTTCACGGTGATTGTACACTCTTCATGAACAGTGTCAGTCATTGAGGTAATGTGCACACTTCACAGTGATTGTCCACTCTTCATGAACAGTGTCAGTCAAATGTTAATATGCACACTTCACAGTGATTGTCCACTCTTCATGAACATGGTCATCAAAGGTTAATGTGCACACTTCACGTGATTGTACACTCTTCATGAACAAGTCATCATAACTTATTGTGCGCACTTCAAAGTGATTGTACACTCTTCATGAACAGTGAGTCAGTCATTGAGGTAATGTGCACACTTCACAGTGATTGTACACTCTTCATGAACATGTCAGTCATTGAGGTAATGTGCACACTTCAAAGTGATTGTACACTCTTCATGAACAGTGTCAGTCATAAATTAATGTACATTCTTCAAAATGATTGTACACTCTTCATGAACAATATCATCATTGAGTTAATGTGCACACTTCAAAGTGATTGTACACTCTTCATGAACAGTGTCAGTCACCGAGGTAATGTGTTCAATTCAAATGATTTTACACTCTTCATGAACAATCAGGCCAGCCATTCATGTACACAGTTTGAAGTGACTGTATATTCTCCATGAACAATTAAATCAGTCACCATAAAATGTACAGTCTTTAAAGTGAGAAAGAACAGCACATGATTAGGATGATGCTTCTGATTTCCATTCTGGTCTGAAACTGCATTACAGGGCTGTACTCTACACTTACTTCCAAAAACACACTGCGGCGTCAACCAGGCCCGATAGATTCAGACATGTGCAGTGTTGGTCAGACAATTGGATATCAATCTCAGAGATGCACTCATTAGGTGGATGAGACTCTGTGGTCCTAATCTTCCCACTGAGCCATGGCAAACTCAATTCTGGGCAGGAGCCAGCTGGGTATTGAACCCACAACCCCCCAGCCAGGAGTCCACCATGCTAATCGCTTGACAAGACAGTTTTGGCTAACAAAGGAGCAAGTTCAAGATGCTGCGGAAAATACCAGTCAGGCAGTCGTGCTTTGTGTGGGATTGTATAGTGTTCTTCTTGACGTTAGCTTGGCAATCACTGATGAACTGGGTAATGCCAATCTCATGTGCACAAAGAGTGTGTGGCTTCAATAAATAAAGAAGAATCCTGCTGATTTCAATAACCATAACCACACCCTGTCTGTAGCTTCTTGTTGATGACAATTAATTCCTGCTGATAGAAATCAATTCCCTCCACATCAGCATGATCTTGATGATGACAATCAACTAGCACTGCGTCATGCAGGAACCTGCTGGTGTCAATGGAATATAACCAGTTTTAGGAGCAAAGACAGAAATACTGAGCTGTGAAATGAAAAAAAAATGCATTTCGACCTCTTTGGTCTTTAGGCAAGACAAATAGCGTCAACGACAATGAAAACAAGGGACGAGCAGACGATAATTTATCTCTTTGAACTAGGTGCAGAAAGACATGATCTCAATGAGGTCAAACCAGTGCTACCCCATCAGGCCAGGTTCCTGCCGACGTCAGTAAACCGCCCAAAGGCCCAGCAGACCAGGTGGTGCAGTTCCCCCACTGAGATCAATTAAACACCCAGCATGCGTGCAGCCCACAACAAGATGCAAAGCATATAAACGTACTCCCAGTTTATCCTGAATACGCGTGAGATATTCCATAAAGAGGAAAAACTGTCTTGGACTGGTGTAGCCGTTTGTAATGGCTATTCTGGTAAACATCGGCCATCGTCTGTGATCTATAATGATCATACCTACAAATTCTCAGAAATATCGGCCGCGTACTTTCTGAGATATTCCATAAAGAAGAAAAAGCGTTACAGGGCCCTTACAGCCGTTAGTAACGACTATAGCGGTACAATAAAACATTGGCATCATCCGTGACCAATAATGAACATACATGCTAATTTTCACAAAGATCGGCCAAGTACATTCTGAGATATTCTATAAAGAAGAGAAATTGTTACAGGCCGTTACAACCGTAACGGTAAACTAAAACATCGGCCATCATCTGTGACCCATAATGAACATACCTACAAATTTTCAGAAAGATCGGCCAAGCACTTTTTGAGATATTCTATAAAGAAGAAAAACCGTTACAGGCTGTTACAGCGTTAAAGGTTTAGTAACGGCCTTAAATTTTTCACAAAGATCGGCCAAGTACTTTCTGAGATATTCCATAAAGAAGAAAAACCGTTACAGGCCGATACAGCCGTTTGTAACGGCTGTAACGGGTAAACTAAAACATCGGGCATCATCTGTGACCCATAATGAACATACCTGCTAATTTCACAAAGATCAGCCAAGTACTTTCTGAGATAATTCTATAAAGAAAAACAACCGTTACAGGCCGCTACAGCCGTTAGTAACGGTTGTAACGGTAAACTAAAACATCGGGCATCCTCCGTGACCCATAATGAACATACCTACAAATTTCAGAAAGATCGGCCAAGTACGTTCTGAGATATTCCATAAAGACGAAAAGCCGTTACAGGCTGTTACAGCCGTTACTAACGGCTGTAACGGGTAAACTAAAACATCGGGCATCATCCGTGACCCATAATGAACATACCCGCTAATTTTCACAAAGATCGGCCAAGTACTTTCCGAGATATTCCATAAGAAGAAAAACCGTTACAGGCCGATACAGCCGTTTGTAACGGCTGTAACGGGTAAACTAAAACATCGGGCATCATCCGTGACCCATAATGAACATACCTGCTAATTTTCACAAAGATCGGCCAAGTACTTTCTGAGATATTCCATAAAGAAGAAAAACGGTCACAGGCCGATACAGCCGTTTGTAACGGCTGTAACGGGTAAACTAAAACATCGGGCATCATCCGTGACCCATAATGAACATACCTGCTAATTTTCACAAAGATCGGCCAAGTACTTTCTGAGATATTCCATGGAAAGAAAACCGTTACAGGCCGTTACAGCCGTTAGTAAGGGCTACAACGGGGTCAACTAAAACATTGGGCATCATCCGTGACCCACAATGAACATACCTGCTAATTTTCACAAAGATCGGCCAGGTACTGCTGAGATATTCCATAAAGAAGAAAAAGCGTTACAGGCCGTACAGCCGTTAGTAACGGCTATAACGGTAAACTAAACATTGGGCATCATTCGTGACCCATAATGAACATACCTACAAATTTTCAGAAAGATCGCCAAGTACTTTTGAGATATTCCAAAAAAGAAGATAAGCCGTTGCGGGCTGTTACAGCCGTTACAACGGCTGTAACGGGTAAACTAAAACATCGGGCATCATCCGTGACTCATAATGAACATACCTGCTAATGTTCACAAAGATCCGCCAAGTACTTTCTGAGATATTCCATGGAGAAAAAAAACCGTTACAGGCCGTTAAAGCCGTTAGTAAGGGCTGTAACGTAAACTAAAACATTGGGCATCATCCTTGACCCATAATGAACATGCCTACAAATTTTCAGAAAGATGGGCAGGTAGTTTTGTCTGGAGCGAGTGGAACACATTTTTGACCAGGGACACACGGACACACAGACACACACAGACACAACCGACAGCATTTCTTTCGTTCCCCTTCTAAATACTCCCTGTTCTAGAAAGAACTGGGAGTACAAAAAGTCAGAGCAAAGGAGGGGGAGGAGGGAGGAGCAGAGGGAGTTTGGTGGAGGGAGAAGGAGAGATAGAGAGGGTGGGTAAGAAGAGACAGGGGGACGAGGAGGGAGAAGTGGGGCGTTTGTGGTGAGGAGTGTGGGATGGTGGTGGTGGCGTGAAGGGTAAAATGAACCATTTTGCATCGAGGACACTGGGCACTGTCTGAGAAGCAAAGAACGGTGTGTCAGCAATCTCAGTGTTCCCTCCTGCTTTGATTGGAGCTGTGACCAAGCGCAAACCGGTAAGTACATTATAGTACACTTGGAATACAGCTGTGACCAAGCGCACACTGGTAAGTACATTATAGTACACTTGGTATACAGACTTTAGTTTGCTGTTGTCTGCAGTGGTGTGTTTTGCATGCAAGGATTTCTGATTGAGTCTTTTGTCCACAAAAAGTGATGAAGATGAATGGACGTGAAGCATTTGTCATAAACTGCGTTTGTTTGATGCTCCTGTCCTGATTAATGTGTGTGTGTGTGTGTGTGTGTGTGGTGTGTGTGTGTGTGGTGAGTGTGTGTGTGAGTTGTGTGTGGTGGTGGAGAGAGAGAGAGAGAGAGAGAGATAGAGAGAGAGATTTCTCAATGTGGCTACATGGTAAGTCGTTTACGTTTTTAAAGGCTTCTCTTTTTTTCCGCCTATATCCACTTTTTTTTTTTTTTTAAGTATAACAATGAATTGCATTATAGTGTTTTCAAACTTCATAAACATTTCCCTTATCTGGTTTACACACACACACCACACCACACACACACACACACACACACTTATAATATAATATATATAAAATATATATATATATATAATTGTTAAATAAGGTAATTTTAAAAAAATCTTCTACAAATTTGTTTTCAAGCGGCTTGCGCTGTCATCAGGTCCTGATGACAGCGCAAGCCGCTCGAAACAAATTTGTAAGAATTCTTTTAATACCTTAATTAAACCCAAAAGTTCTCCCCAACGGTTGAGCGCTCTGGAAATCATTTGGTATTATAAACCACATGAATATATATATAAAAATTATATAAATATATAATATATATAAAATATATATATATATTAAATATATAATGTTTAAAATTACAAGAGTTAAAACGAAGTCTAAAATCATCTACAGCGCTGTTTCAAGCTGGGCTCCTCGTCAGGATGAAACTAGTGATTAGACTTCGTTATAACTCTTATTTAAACAAATGTTGCTCCCCAAGGGTCGAGCATTTAATAACCGTTTAGGCTTAACAGCTACACTTATATTTAAATATATATATATATCGTGGAACCCTTATGGTTGGCGTGCCAACCTATTAATGTTCTTGCATTTATTATATATGTTTGTCAATGGCTCGGGCAGCATAAAACGAAAACAAAAGTGTTGTTCGCTGCCTGGCTGTCAATGTTCGGGTAAGTGGGTGTGTGTATGTGCATTAGAAAAGTCGTGCAGCAACCGTAATTTCTGAGTGAGAGTCAGACAGTCGACACCTGCAGTCACTACCCATTCATCCATAACAAAGACAATTATAGAATTAAGCTTGTGGAATGGATACATTCATTGTGTGTAAAATAACTAATGAGACTGGAACCCAGGTGATTGTTCCGATTTATAATAGGCTTGAAGTAAAATAGATAAGTAAATCTAATTCTTCAGCCGTCTATCCAGTTACACAGTCTTAATAAATTTTGGGGGTAGTGTGATTATGCGATTTATAAATGTATGCCCGGAGAAAATGACAATAGTGGGGTCTACTTGCCAATAATCTTTTTGGCCCTGTAAACCCTTATATTATCTTTTTCTTGCTTACTTGCCTGTATGATTGTAAAAAAGGGGTTTTGGGTCAAAGATGGAAAGAGAGAATGATAAAATACAGTTTCAGCCTCGACCACATGGAGGGGGTGAATCCGATATTAAACATTCACTCATGGGGCAAGGGTGTTGGGTTGTGTGTGTGTGGGGGTGTTGTGTGTGTGTTGTGTGTGTGGTGTGTGTGTTAAAGAGAAGAGAGGGGGAGGAAAAGAAGAGTCATGTTCTCCACTGTGGTGGTATGTGTGGTGTGTGCGTGTGT
>CM031629.1:32512630-32530130 GCA_018398815.1 Conus ventricosus | reverse complement strand
ACCTCCCAAGTCACTTCTAAGTTCTTACTTAAGTTCTTACTCAAGTCGTCCTCAAGTCATCCTCAAGTTCTTACTCAAGTCGTCCTCAAGTTATCCTCAAGTCACTTCTAAGTTCTTACTCAAGTCGTCCTCAAGTCATCCTCAAGTTCTTACTCAAGTCACCTCAAGATTGTAATTAAGTCATCCTCTAAGTACAACCAAGTTCTTATTCAAGATATCTTATAATTATCAAAAAAACAATACAACCTATGTTTTTATCTTAAATAGTAGATGTCTAATATAGTACACACACGCCTCAAAAAACGCGTCATCGTCGAGGATGTCTTGCTCAGCGTCATTGCGCGAGAATCGGTCAGCATAGATCTTAATGAAGTTCTTACATCGTAAGCAACCGCATTGATTACAATTCTGGTCTATGGAAATGTCTTTTATAGACTCCATGTCTTTATTTATTGACTCCATCATTTTAAACAAATAATAATCCGCCATGATCTATTTTTATCAAAAAAACCAAAAAATTTTAAAATTAAGTTTTTAAAATATTATTGCATCTGAAATGGATCAAAAGATCTTTTGTTGTTGCGGTTCTGGCATACTTTTGTGTTCGGATTTTGTATTTAGTGGCAGAGATGTTTGGACTGCTTTGGTTTTTGGTGTCTTTGTTTATATATTTTATAACCGTAATAACCACCCCCAACAGCAGCAATGCTACCAAAAATGACAATTGTTTTAAGAAAATTCTGTGAAGACTTTGGTGGTGTAGTGCAACCCTGGCGTGCTGTAGTATCAACTTGTTCTGGTGTTTTTAAAGCCGCATTGAAACAACTGGCTGCGGCTCTGGCACTTTTTCATTCTGTGATTGTAACTGTAATTTGTTTGTTTGTTCCACTCTGCTAATTTTTTCCTGCTGCAACGCGTCCAGGATGAGGGGTTTACTGACCACTTTTACCTGATTCAATGTTTTCTGATTCTGATTCTGATGATTTTCTGGCTCGGTCATTTTGAAGGGAAATAAAATCTATATGATTAAAAGTAATTAATCCCATGATTAGCGGCGATAATAATGTTCCAAATCTGTAATATAGATCACATCCTAGAGACTCTAATGACTTTGTTAAAACTGGATCCTGCGTTAAATCATACATAAAATCTTGTTCAGAATCAATGGGAGCAAATCTACTGACTAGTTTAGTGTACAAACTAAGAACCGTTTGGCCTACACTTTTTACCATTCTTGATCCTAGTTGCGCTTCATACCTGTTATAGTACTTTATAATGTCTTGTGGCGACATCTGTTGAATCTGTTCTATGCTGAATTCATTGCCGAGGAACTGTTTGTTTTTCCACATGCTGCCAAAGAATACAACTCTCCTTTTGGGGCATAACAGCTTGGTCATCAACTTCTTCATTTGTAAGTCCAAGACAGGATTAGGTCGCTCTGTAGTTGTAGCAGATCATCGCTGTTCATGTTTTATTACTAAATATAATTATTATTTTGTTTTTAAAAATGAGCGCCGAAAAGACTGTTACCAATCTTGTTTACCATTCTGCTGTTATTGGAGGCCTAAGTATAGGATACACAATGCTTGGTAAAAGCCTGTTAAAATTTAAACCAGCAGATCTTGGCAAACTAGACTTTGAAGACTCAGCAAAGCTAATTGCTATCATTGCAGCTTCATTCGCTACGAAAGATTTTCTAGTTAAGCAAGGAATAATTCCTGACAGTATCAATATGTAAAAACTAAAAAAATACATTATAAAAATGGCTTCACTCGTAATGATGATAGGCGACGCAGTAGTGAATGCGCTTGCTATTTAGCGGAAGTAATTACGCATTTAGTAAACTGCGGGATGACGGTGAGAGAAAAAGACATAACAAAGCTATGGAGCAACTAGCAGCTGCACAGGATCGCTATGAAAAGCAGAGAATTGAGCAGTTAGATTTTATTAATAACAAACTGAAAAAACAGGGCCAGGGCGGCTTACACATTTAAAGATGTTGATCAAGCAATAAAAGAATATTATCTTGTAACAGGCAAACCAATCGAGACATTGCCCCCCCAAAAATTCAGCGACTTTTATCAGCCATCAGAAAAACAAAAGATGCAAGAAATAGGGTTTATTGTCTTTGGTATGACTGTTGTGTATTTTGTTGCACATAATATTGGCTGAATAAAAATGAACAAAATCTATTATTCGCCAAAAGGATATTGGAAGGGAATCACGGCAATTAAAAAGCTAAGCCAAGCAGCGGGAGTCAGCGAACAAACAGCAAAGGAATGGTTATCTAAACAAGCGATTTGGCAAATTTATCTACCGCACCTAGACGAATACAGAGACCACACTTTGTGAATACAATACCGAACGACACCATCAAATGGACCTTCTATATTTACCCACGATACGATTAGACGAAAAAGATTTAAGTACGCACTCACAGTCATTGACATAGCTTCAAGATACAAAGATGCAGAACCATTAACACAAAAGAGTGCTTCTGCTGTTGCTGTTGCTATACAACTGATATACCAACGAGGCCCGCTAACTTATCCTCGCATGATTCAAGTCGATGATGGAAAAGAATTTAAAGGCCGAGTGAATCAATTATTGTTTAAAACATAGAGTTACCATTAAAAGAGGTAATCCAGGAGTTCACAGATCACAGGCTTTGGTTGAAAACTTTAACAAACAGTTATCTGAAAGACTTTTTTCTACCAGTATCACAGAGAGCTGATTGACATTCTCGCAACACAGAATGGGTTAGAAGACTGCCCTCAGTTTTGCGCGCAATGAATAATGAAGAATTTAAAGGACTAAAACCAGTACAAGCAATCAAAAAACAAACATTAAATGTTGTTGAAGGAGAGTCTTCATCCGGCAAACTATTACCATTTGGTTTGAAAGTAAGGTACCTTTATTTACCGGGGAAGCAGAAGGGGACACTCGCATCAGGGCAACCGATCCAGTTGGAGTGTTGATCCAATGAAATAAAAAAGAATTGTAAAAATGAATCCGCCCATGTATTATTTACGAGAAACTGACACAACAAAACAACCAGCTCCTCAAAGATCTTTTGTGAAGGAAGAACTGCAGATAATCCCACCAGACACAGTTCCACTTAATTAATTTACGTAAATAATATTTGAGTCTAAAATGGAAGCTCAGAAGGAAGTGCAGAACGAAACAAGAATGGTAAAGGAAGAGACCTTGAAATGATACGGGAATCATTTCATGCGTGTTCTGCTATTAGGGGAACATTTGCGAGGATTAATCAATGCATGCTAAACCATCCAGATCACCTACAACTCAAAATCCCAAATTGGGAAAAAGAATATCTTGAAATAATAAAAAAAAATTCGAGCACATCAAGCAAACATGAGAAAAGATTTAAATGAATTGGATGAAGCTATGATTGATCTTATGATAAACGTTGATGAAAAATATAAACCCCCCTGTTTAGCGGTCCTCCAGTGCCCGATTGCATATGAAAACTCTGGATTAACAAATACTCGTTTAGTGTTTGTTCTATCTAATGACTTCTTTGTTACAACAGTTGTGTTGATCTCATGTAGATTAGATCGCAGTTTACGTTGTCATGATGAAAAGTCTTATTGTCAAACAATGCTTCTTTGTAGTTGTCATGTGATATGTTTGACTGCACAACACTGCGAGATATTCCTTTTGCTTTCTTAATGGTTTTCTCCTGGCTCGAAATACTGTACATTTTTTACCTTAAACCAATAAACTCCTTATCACCCTCCAGATAATTCATCCTTCATCTTTCCTAAAACCTTCTTGTTAACAGTTGATGCAAAGTCGAATCTTTAGGATAATCAGATGTGTCATACCATCCCGCATGCCCTTTAGCTACTTCTAATTCATGTCTTTATAGATGTCTTCAGTAGGGATATCTATAACAAAACTATCTGTATCTGTGTAAAGTACTCTGGACTCAGGATACGAGGCTTAAAGTAGTCATAAAGAAATTCTAACATCAAAAGCTTTGATAATTCTAAAAAAGAAAACCCAATAAAAGGGGTTTTTGCCCAAATTTTGATTTTTTTTTTTTTTTCATCTTTATGCCAAAAAGCGATCATGAAATCTTCATAAAGCCCCTGATAATTGGTTTTTTGAAATCATTTTAATTGCCCTTCCTTTGGGCCCAAACCTGACTTTTTTTAAACGCTTTTTGGGGTTTTTTCCATAGTTTTTCCCCGAAAAAAGCTTTGTTCATCACTTGAAAAAGCCCTTTTTCTGAAGAAATCTGTGGTTTTATTTCTAAGATCAGTTTTCTTCATGAGTAGGGTTTCATGAACTTTTCTTGACCCCAAAGCAATTTAAGATGAACAGCCGCCCAAACCCTTCAAACCAGTTTTAAAAAAAATTTTGTAGAAGTCTGTAAGACAGACATAATTTTTTTTGTCTCGAAGTTTAAAGGCAAAAGTTTGGGGCGGCTCTGTTTTTGGGGGCCATCTTTAGACTTTCTTTTGCCGCAATGGATAGCTTTAAAACGGGTCATGGAGTTCCTGGGGATATTCAAAGTCAATTTCTAAATAAAACCACGCTGTTGTTTCTGGCTTCAAACTGTTAAAACCACTTTAATGCTCTTTGAATATTTTCGGTTTGTCTTCTGGTACTTTTTAAATTTTCAAAAGGGAAATGATTGCGCCCATTCCCCAAACCATACAGTTTGTTTGAAATTTTGACACATGAGAAATTAGACCTTTACTCGGATCATAGCTCCAGGATTTGTTGTTTGTTTTACCTAATGATCCCGACGCCTACAATTCCTCCCCGAAATTTCCGTTTTAAAATCACTAAAGGGCATTGGAAATCTGACAAAAAAATCAATCTGTACCCCCAGAACCCTTTTTAAGAAAGCGTCCCAACTCACCCCGGGGGCCGCAGAAATTAATCCCGCAGGATCCGGCTATAAGTTTCATGCAGGCTTTTTGTAAATTTTTAAAAATAAACCGCCAACAAACAAAGTATCAACCAACAAAATATACCCTAAAAAGTCTCCCATTTTTTTACCAAACTAACCCTTTTGCCCCCCATCTTGACATTTGGGGAAAACAAATCACTGATCCCCTTTTCCCCTGAACTAGAAAAGAACGCCTTTCCTTTTTGGGGGAATGTATCTTTGCCAAAAACCCTTTTCCCCAAATGTTTTATGTAATTCCCTAAGGGGAAACGCCCTTTCAAAAAAGAGTTGGGGGCAAAATATTTTTCGTTATTTGGGAGGGCTTTAAAAACATACCAAATGACTCTAATGACCCATCCTGGCTGCTAGAGTCATAAAAAGACATGTTAAATTTAAAAAGGAAAAATATTACTTTTCTTTATGACTGTGAAAAGGGGATGGTTTTCCTGAAGGCGTCGTTACTGCCTTTCCAAAATAAGAGGGGAGTCTAACCCCCGCAATTAAAGAAAAAAAGATGGGGCCCCGCCCCATTTTTTAGGATCAAACTTTAAATTGAGTTTTTCATTTACTGTGGCGCTGCTCCTCTAAAAAATTCCCCTAATTGATCAGGTCTCTACTGTTTGGGTTCTCTGCGTTGGGGAGAACCAAACCAAAAAATTTCCCAAAAGTGGTGGCCGAGGCATAAATGTTCTTGGCCCCTTTAGGCGCATAAAAAAGGGGCAAAAGATTCCGATTTAAATTTGAACAGGCTTTTGGCACTTGCCCCCCGCATGCGTTTTTAAAAAGTTTCTGCCCGCATTAAGGGGCCCCCTATATAATTCTGGTTTTTCCCAATGAACCCCCATCCGCCCCAACAATAAAAGGAAAAAAGAAAAAACGATGATTACTCATTAAGACAGTTTTTGGAAGTTTCTGTGGAGTTGGGCCCCCTTTAAAAAGGGAAAAATAAGCGACTCAAGTCTGGCCCTAAACCAAATATGGACTCGTTTTTCAAACCTTTTTCCCGTTCTTTAAAAATAACTTTGTCCAGGTGGGGGTGTAATTTGTTCGTATTACAGTCTACAAACTTTTTAAAAAATTTTTTAAATGTTCGCCCCGCTGCCTTTAAAAAAAGGGTGGAATTTTTGTTAAACATTTTCTACAAATTCTGGGTTTTTTAGTGTTTTTTGAAAAAAGGGCCCCAAAATCTACCAAATTTTTGTTCCCCAAAGTTAAAGTGGTAGCCCTGTTGGGGAAAAAATTAGGAGTAAGGGCCAAAATGACTTTTGGCTGGATCGCCTATTTTTTGGGGTGTCTTTTTGACCCTAATAGGCACCAAATTTTTTTTCCCCCAGACCATGGTATACTTAACAGGGTTTTGGTTTTTTTTGTACTTCAAACCGATCAATTTTGGGCCCGGGTAAAAAGGAAAAAGGGGATTTCCCCTAAAATTTAAATCATTTAATTTAAAGGTTTATAGTTTGAAAAAACTCTCTCGCGTTTTTTTCGGACTGATGCAGGGCCTTTTCAAAAAAAAACCCACCACATAAACCCTTTGTTGTCCGAATTTTTTATGTTTTTGAACTGCCTTTTTGCGACTAATTTCTGGGGGTAGCGGGAAAGTAAGCCCTTTCCTACAATCGGGGCATATTTTTGCCTGTTTTTTAAAACTGATCCCCTTTAAAACTTCGCCCCCCTGACCAACCAAGCCCTCATTTTGGGTTCTTCAGGGGGCCACTCAAACTGTGTAAGCAGTTGGTCTTTCCCCAAACCCGGGTTAAGTCATTAAGAGAAAAAAAAACCGGTTTGATCGAAAACCCGAACTTTTAGATTTTCTTTATTTTTTTGTTATATAGTCCCATTAAAAAAGCAAAAATTTCTTTTAAATGGCGGGGCAAATTTTTAGTTTACCTGGAACTTGAGAAAAAGCATGCCAAAACTTTTCCCGTACGTTTGTTTGGCTCAATGACTTCTAGACAATATCATTCAAAGCTTTTGACAAAAAGCTCTCCCCCTTTAAACATTCCTTCAAACCCCAATCCATGTTGAGTTTCCTTTTCTAACTCAAAAAAATTATTTAAATTAAAAAAAATACGACATCGTCTCCCAAAGTCGTCTTAATCAGAATCAATATCAACGGTCTTTTTGTGCTTGGACTCATAAACTAAAGTATAAACGCCCTTTGATGTTGTTAATGTGAGCTGTTTAGAACAGAGTTTAATGTCTCGTTTACTTTTTATTAAACATTCCTTTTTTATCTGCTCAGTGTCTGGCTGTTGAGAAAAACTTGCCCTTGCCTTTTTTGAAGATCAAACTTTTGTCTTTTATAGTCATCAAAATCTGCCTGTAAACGACTAATTCTTCATCCGTGATGTGCGAGTCAGCTATTGCTTTATTTATTGTCAGTTTGAACGAGCTAAGTTTAGCTGTTATTAGTTGAACCATAGCTGTGTGCTTTTGAGTTTAGTTTTTAATTTTTTGCCAGCCGCACTTACAGCTAATGAACACAGGCCAAGAGCTAAAGACACCCCGCCTAGGGGTAAAGCTGCGGGTGCACCCAACACCTGTTGCTAAGAGACCAACACTTGTCCCTGCTGATAGTGCACTTATAGTTGATGTTCCAGTATTAACATATGTAACAGCATTAAAGGCAGCAGAATACCTTCGTTTGGTTTTGCTGTATTTTGAAAGGTCCTGCTCTAGTTTTTGTGCATTTGTGTAATGTTTGTTAATCTGAAAGTTTTTATGTCGGGGGTTTTCTACTATCTCTTCTTTAAGTGGCTCTGGCGCTGTAGGTACTTTTGGATAATGCTTAACAGACATGCTTTTTTAAAATAAAAATATTTTAGTAATGTATATCTTTTAATCTGTTTTCATGAATATTCAGCTGCGCATCATATATTAAAAACAAATGTACATTAACTGGTTTATCGCCATCTTTTTCTTTATCAATTTGAATGTTTATTCCGTCTTTAACAGTTCTCCCCTTCCATGCAACTGATTATCCTCTGTCGATCTTAGGTCAATCCATAAACCGTATTTTGTTGTTAAATAATCATCAAGTCTTACACTGTGAAGGTGTAGATCTTTAGACACAAGGTCTACTGTTGGATTTCTACCCCTCCCGCCTCCAAACAATTATTCTTATTTCGTCAAAATGCTGATAAGGTCTAAGCCCCTAGCGTAGATTTGGTTAGGACTACCCTCAATCGAACATTGTACTTTCGTTATTTTAGGATTAATAAACTTTTCACTTCCTCTTTTGAATGGTTCTTCATCTTCACACAGCAATAAAATACCTTTAAGTGATCTTGCTGCGGCACTAAAACTAAAATTCCATATAGCGTCATTCTTGCTTCTGGATATGTTGTATGATGAATCACTCTTTCGTAATATATTGCTAATTTTGACTGATATTGTTGTTCAATCAACCTTGCTAAATTAGGGTTGCTAACAACGTCAAACTCTAACGAGATGTCAGAAATGCTGTACTTTGCTTCGGTGTCGATGATTTGATAACCCGTTTGTATTCATTAAAAGTTATTTTCATATGACAATCTGTCTTTAATGCTCCTTGAAAGTATGGCGCATGCGCTTTTAACAACTCAAAATCTAAGGGAATGGAAAAGCGATTTCCATACGCAAAATTTACAGCTACATACTTTTTGCCGTCTTTAACATCTGCGGCGCCTATTCTATGTTTTAGTGCTTCTTCATTTTCGATTCCTTGAAACGCAAGATCAGCCCTTTCATTCCCAGTTAGCCATAGATCAGAATAGGTTAAAAATATGTCTGCATTGTGTAAAGAAAATATTTCTTGCCCCTCAAGTTTATAAAAATTTTTCTTAACGATTGCCCGTCCTAGATTCTGGACAACTGTCCTGTTTGGGTCTGTTGCTGATTCGAGTTCTATTTTGAAAGTAAGTTGCGCAGACCCTGGCACAATCACTTCATCTGCTCCTAGGTCTGGAAATTTGACAGTAAGAATTTGATCTGCATCAATAGTAGATGGATTATTTGGAACAGTAATATTCCGTTTATTTCCCTTCACGCCAAAGGGGCTCTTTCAGTCTTCTATGCGGGTCAAGAATTGAGCATATGCTTGTGAAAATTTTTTATGAAGCAAAATAAAAAGTTAATTATTTAAAACATGGCAGGCATTGAAGGTGAAGAAGATTATGAGTTTTTTGATCCGGGAGACGACATGATGAAATGACACAGCATCGCTCAGAGCTCTCAATGCGGCGTGAATTAACAGAAAGTCATGTTAGATCATTGTTCCAAAATTTAGGCCTTGAACCTCCCGAAGTTTTAGACCCTAATGATTTGAACGAGATGATGATGGCCATTTGTTTGTAAGAAACGACAAAGGACAACGCGTTCAGCTTACAACTAAACGAGACCCATTAAAGTTTTTAGCCATGGGTTCAATTAGACAAAGACTCCCTGCAAGCGTACAAAATCGCCTTGGCATTGCTAAACCAAAATTAGATAGGGATGCAGTTGCTAAACTTCAAAACACACTGCAAGAACTTCCAACAGCTAACCAAATACAAAACATGGAACTTAAAGATTTAAGTTCAACAGCGGGTGAATTAATAGAAGCAGAAACCCGTTTTTCCAAAGAAACAGCATTAAAAACAATTAATGATTCCCCGCTACCCATGCGAGAAATAGCGGGTCTTGATCATGCTTTGAGAAGCATCAGAGGCGAATTAACAAACAATTTAGCAAAACTAGGCGAAATAGATGAGCATATAAAAAGAGAAAAAGAAAAACTCGTTGAGGCTGATGACGCCAACTTAGGGCATGATATTAAAGAAAGAATAACCCAAAGACTAAAAGATCTTGAACAAGAGAGATCAGCAAGACTAGAAGTGTTGTCTACTAACCGAGAACAATACGATCTCAAGTGAGCAGAATAAGAGAAACTATCCAAAGAATTTTATATGAAGACACGACACTAGCAGAACGAATACGAACACTGTTTAGAGAGCAAGGAGTCACATTAGCAAGCGTTAAACAGCCTTAGGTTTTGCAATAAGTACACTGGTGATGGCTATTACAGGCGGCGGTGGTCAAAGCCCAGTGCCTCCACCGCCATCGCCTCCATCACCGCCTGATAAATCGTGGGTTAAAAAAACAGCTTTTATCATCTTGCGGATTTATTAAAAAAATTAGCCAGTAAAGCTATAGACTCTTTACCCGGAATATTAGGGGGTGTTGTTAGCTGGCTTTTGTCTACTGCGAGCAAAGTAGTTGGCTTTATGGCCGAGCACTTATGGACATTAGTTCTCTTAATAGTTGGGTTAATATTTAGTAAGATAAAGACCGAGTAATCCTAGCCAGTTAATACAAAAACAAGTGCTGTCTTTTCATATTCATGGTCATTATTTTTTTTGACTTCTTCAACGGTCTCTGGGCTTTGGGCCACGGGGATTGGATGACTTATTCTTGGGGGTCATCTTGCTTTTTTACTGCTTGCAAGATTACTGGCTCAGAATTTATTTCGTTTTTTTTCCGACCTTCTGTCATTGCCTGCCACAAGGATTTCATTATTGTAGTTTATTATTGTTCCTATCTGGAGTCTGAGGTCAGAAGGCAGCATGTATAAACCAGTGCCAACAGCAAAGTCTACTTTCGATCTTGCGTATTGTAAAACATTTTGGTACCTTTTTATACTTGAAGGTAAATCAACTGTAGAATTAATGGCGTCCTCTAAATTTGCTAAGTATTGTTTTTGAGCGTCAAAGCCAGTAGAAGGATCAGTTATGCTCGATCTCGTTTGTGCTTGCGAACCTAGCAAACACCAAACGTAAGTAAAGAACAGAGTCGTTTATTCGTTCTATTCCTGCTTTAGTTAGGCCTTAGAAGTGTCTATATAAAAATGTTGTCCATGCTGTTTTATGCTCTTGCTCTATGGACCCAAGGTGAACAGCTGTGCCTGAAGAGAAAGATGTGTAAGGAGGATTCCAGGCATAGTTATACTTTCTGTGCACGCCCCAAAAATAAGGGGTGCCTAGACCATGATTGCGGTCCAACTTTTGTCTAAAGTCTGTCTTAACATTAATATTAAATTCGTTACAGATCCTTTCAAAAGCCTTCGTGTCTATTCTGTTGCTGAATGGATTAAACGGTTTGTCATTTGGCAATGGCGCTTGCAATTCAGTCAAAATACGCCTGAAGGTGTAATAGAAATGAAATCTATACACTGACCTCACCAAAGGATCAGCATGATTTAAATGATCAGCATACGACACTCCACACCCAGTTGATGCGCAAAACACAGCAAAGTTTAACTGGTTCTGGTAAAACTGCATCGGAATGACTAAACCACACTTTCGGGATGTGGTCGTTTTTAATAGGGGGTTAAGATAGCTCTTCAATGAGTACTCACCTTTACTTGAAAGGCGTCAGACTGAGTCACAGAAATGTCAAGAGTATCAGTTGTTATGTTTTAAGATTGTAGTGCGGCCCAGCAGAATATTTTGCATCAGTATAATTTAAATGCAGTCATTTTTATTTCGTTTAAAAAATGTTTGTAACAATAACAACTCAAGACCGCCCTTCGTTTTTAGAACATGCTATTGATAACGATTGCGGAACCAGAACGGTCGCACTCCATGAAATATTTTACAAAGTCGTATGGTTTTAATATAAGTAAATCCAAGAATAATAATACAATTCTAAAGTTTGAGGGCCTAATGCTGCAGAATACTTCTTAGAACGCATGCAGCAAGTGCGTCCTATCCCTTTGACCTCCTCTCTTTTAAGACCACCTTTCTCCTCGCCCTGGCCTCGGCCAGAAGACGAAGTGAGATCCACGCCCTCAGCGGTGATCCCAGAGATATCGCCTTCCACAGGGATGGCTCAGTTTCTCTCAAGTTCCTTCCAGAGTTTTTGGCTAAAAATCAGGAACCAGGCACCCCCTCTCCCTCCCTCGTCATCCGCTCCCTGACGGATATCTTGGGAAAGGGAGAGAAATCTGGACACATTAACCTTTCCCCTGCTAGGTGTCTCAGATACTACTGGGAGCGTACTCACCCCAGGCGCACCTCCCAGAGGCGGCTCCTTATCTCACTCAACCCCAACAATACTAGAGACATCTCAGCGGGATCTCTCTCTAGGGGGCTCTCCAAGACGGTGAGATCTGCCTACGCTCAGGCGCACAAGGATCTCCCCGCCCAATCACCCAGGGCCCACGAGGTCAGAGCACTGGCCACTTCCACGGCGCTCCAGTACTCTGTCCCCGTGCGCCATCTACTGGAGGCAGCCTACTGGCGTTCGGAAAATCCTTCATTAACTTCTACTTGAGGGATATCCGCATGACCAGAGCTGACGGTTCTAAAGGGATCTCCTTTGTGGCGGCCAATGCAGCCATAACAGCCAACCCCGAGAACCACTAGGGCGCTCGCCCTCCTCCGATTCCTTTAAATTCTGCTATGGTCTGACATGGTACAGTATATGACGCCAAAATGGGGAGTTTGTGTTATACTCCCTGTTTGGCTAATATACTTACCATGTCAGACTCTAATGCCCTCCCTACCTTCCCCTCTAGCGCAAAGGTTCTCGGGGTTACCTTGCGCACAGGCCTCGCTGAATGAGGTAGAAGAAGTTGACACCGGCTTCTTCCGGAGGCGGAAGTGGGGTGACGTCACGTGACTGTCTTATGACTGCATTGGCCACGGATAAAAAATTCGGCCTGACAGAGCTGGCTAACTGCCGTTGAATGCTATGGTCTGACATGGTAAGTATATTAGCCAAACAGGGAGTATAACACAAACTCCCCATATTGTGCAGTATGGTTTTGAAATATGGGGCCTACACAATGTTGTTGTACATTATGAATCAGTTCATTTATTTGTTTTTGTTTGTTTGTTGTTTTTTTAGGAGTAGAAAAAAGGGGGGGGGGGGGGGAGGAAGGAGGCTTGAAGATGAAGAAAATAGGAACATAAAATTAACTAACAGTATGTGCTTGAGTGGGTGAATGGGGAAAAATAAAATAAATGCTTCTCAAAATGAGCTTTCAGCAAGTTTATAGTCTCCAAGGGGGAGACATCCTCCAATAGGGAGGTAAACTCACTAACATATAACTCCTGGTCAGATACCGATATTTCGAAACCTGATTGTTTCCCCTCAGTGACCGCGGAAAGTGGTAATTTGACTCCTCTGCCTTTTCAGTTTTAAGAAGAATGCAATCCCAGAAAAGGCTGGTGTGCAATACCGTAGTATGTTTGTTGAGTTTTCAAAAAAAACAACCAAAGGTGCCACTTAAGAAGCAAAAGAAAATCATGAAAGAGCAAAACAAGCTACATTCTCTTGTGAAAAGTAGAAACATAAAAAGATAACCTCTTAAGACACAAGTGCTGAGGGCCAGTTCTTGGAATGAATCGGCAAGGGACTAAAATACAACAAACAAATAAATTCGAAGGATAAGTACCGAGCACCATTCCAGCAACTTACAGAGCAGCTTGGTGTTGCAATGACTGCAAGAAATATTGAATTATAAACAAAGCTTGCTCTTATGTCTTAGATTGAAGAAATAGGGGGGAGATAAGCATTCATATCTGCAGTGGTAGATAATTCTGCCTAACTAACAGTATAAGCTTGCTGAAGGCTCATTTTGAGAATCATTTATTTTATTTTTCCCCATTCACCCACTCAAGCACATACTGTTAGTTAAAAAAAAAAGTGGAATATAGGCGGACAAAAAATAGAAGCCTTAAAAACGTAAACGACTTACCATGTTGCCACGTTGAGAAAATCTCTCTCTCTCTCTCTCTCTCTCTCTCTCTCTCTCACATACACACACACACACACACACACACACACCACACACACACAGACACACACACACACACACACACACACACACACACACACACACACACACACACACACACACACACATTAATGGTGTCATTAAGCAGGACAGGAGCATCAAACAAACGCAGTTTATGACAAATGCTTCACGTCCATTCATCTTCATCACTTTTTGTGGACAAAGACTCAATCAGAAATCCTTGCATGCAAACACACCACTGCAGACAACAGCAAACTAATGTCTGTATACCAAGTGTACTATAATATACTTACCAGTGTGCGCTTGGTCACAGCTGTATACCAAGTGTACTATAATGTACTTACCGGTATGCGCTTGGTCACAGCTCCAATCAAAGCAGGACGGAGAACACTGAAGATTGCTGACACACCGTTCTTTGTTTCTCAGGCAGTGCCGAGTGTCCTCGATGCAAAATGGTTTATATACCCTTCACGCCACAACCACCATCCCACACTCCTCACCACAAACGCCCTACTTCTCCTCCTCGTCCCCTGTCTCTTCTTACCCACCCTCTCTATCTCTCCTTCTCCCTCCACCAAACCTCCCCTCTGCTCCTCCCTCCTCCCCTCCTTTGCTCTGACTTTTTGTACTCCCAGTTCTTTCTAGAACAGGGAGTGCTTTAGAAGGGGAACGAAGAAATGCTGTCTGTGTGTCTGTGTGTGTCTGTGTGTCCGTGTGTCCGTGGTCAAAAATGTGTTCCACTCGCTCCAGACAAAACTACCCTGCCCATCTTTCTGAAAATTTGTAGGCATGTTCATTATGGGTCAAGGATGATGGCCAATGTTTTAGTTTACCGTTACAGCCCTTACTAACGGCTTTAACGGCCTGTAACGGTTTTTCTTCTCCATGGAATATCTCAGAAAGTACTTGGCCGATCTTTGTGAACATTAGCAGGTATGTTCATTATGAGTCACGGATGATGCCCGATGTTTTAGTTCACCCCGTTACAGCCGTTAGTAACGGCTGTAACAGCCCGCAACGGCTTTTCTTCTTTATGGAATATCTCAAAAAGTACTTGGCCGATCTTTCTGAAAATTTGTAGGTATGTTCATTATGGGTCACGAATGATGCCCAATGTTTAGTTTACCGTTTTAGCGGTTACTAACGGCTGTAACGGCCTGTAACGGTTTTTCTTCTTTATGGAATATCTCAGAAAGTACTTGGCCGATCTTTGTGAAAATTAGCAGGTATGTTCATTGTGGGTCACGGATGATGCCAATGTTTAGTTGACCCCGTTGTAGCCGTTACAAACGGCTGTAACGGCCTGTAACGGTTTTCTTCTCCATGAATTATCTCAGAAAGTACTTGGCCGATCTTTTTGAAAATTAGCAGGTATGTTCATTATGGGTCACGGATGATGCCCGATGTTTTAGTTTACCCCGTTTACCCCGGCCTGTAACGGCTTTTCTTCTTTATGGAATATCTCAGAACGTGCTTGGCCGATCTTTCTGAAAATTTGTAGGTATGTTCATTATGGGTCACGGAGGATGCCCGATGTTTTAGTTTACCGTTACAACCGTTACTAACGGCTGTAGCGGCCTGTAACGGTTGTTTTTGTTTATAGAATATCTCAGAAAGTACTTGGCCGATCTTTGTGAAAATTAGCAGGTATGTTCATTATGGGTCACAGATGATGCCCGATGTTTTAGTTTACCCGTTACAGCCGTTACTAACGGCTGTAACGGCCTGTAACGCTTTTTCTTCTTTATGGAATATCTTAGAAAGTACTTGGCCGATCTTTGTGAAAATTAGCAGGTATGTTCATTATGGGTCACGGATGATGTCCGATGTTTTAGTTGACCCCGTTATAGCCGTTACTAACGGCTGTAACAGCCTGTAACGGTTTTTCTTCTTTATAGAATATCTCAAAAAGTGCTTGGCCGATCTTTCTGAAAATTTGTAGGTGTGTTCATTATGGGTCACGGATGATAGCCGATGTTTTAGTTTACCGTTACGGTTGTAACGGCCTGTAACAATTTCTCTTCTTTATAGAATATCTCAGAATGTACTTGGCCGATCTTTGTGAAAATTAGCATGTATGTTCATTATGGGTCACGGATGATGCCCAATGTTTTATTTTACCGCTATAGTCGTTACTAACGGCTGTAACGGCCTGTAACGCTTTTTCTTCTTTATGGAATATCTCAGAAAGTACGCGGCCGATATTTCTGAGAATTTGTAGGTATGATCATTATAGGTCACAGACGATGGCCGATGTTTACCAGAATAGCCATTTCTAACGGCTACACCAGTCCAAGACAGTTTTTCCTCTTTATGGAATATCTCACGCGTATTCAGGATAAACTGGGAGTACGTTTATATGCTTTGCATCTTGTTGTGGGCTACGATCTGTCTGTTAAACACCGACCGATTGTGACAGCACGCATGCTGGGTGTTTAATTGATCTCAGTGGGGGGACTGCACCACCTGGTCTGCTGGGCCTTTGGGCGGTTTACTGACGTCGGCAGGAACCTGGCCTGATGGGGTAGCACTGGTTTGACCTCATTGAGATCATGTCTTTCTGCACCTAGTTCAAAGAGATAAATTATCGTCTGCTCGTCCCTAGTTTTCATTGTCGTTGACGCTATTTGTCTTGCCTAAAACCAAAGAGGTCGAAATGCATTTTTTTTTCATTTCACAGCTCAGTATTTCTGTCTTTGCTCCTGAACTGGTTATATTCCATTGACACCAGCAGGTTCCTGCATGACGCAGTGCTAGTTGATTGTCATCATCAAGATCATGCTGATGTGGAGGGAATTGATTTCTATCAGCAGGAATTAATTGACATCAGCAAGAAGCTACAGACAGGGTGTGGTCATGGTTATTGAAATCAGCAGGATTCTTCTTTTTTTTTTTTTATTGAAGCCACACACTCTTTGTGCACATGAGATCTGGCATTACCCAGATCATCAGTGATTGCCAAGCTAACGTCAGAAGAACACTATACAATGCCACACAAAGCACGACTGCCTGACTGGTATTTTTCGCAGCATCTTGAACTTGCTCCTTAGTTAGCCAAAACTGCCTTGTCAAAGCGATTAGCATGGTGGACTCCTGGCTGGGAGGTTGTGGGTTCAATACCCCAGCTGGCTTCTGCCCAGAATTGAGTTTGCCACAGCTCAGCTGGGAAGATTAGGACCCCAGAGTCTCATCCACCTAATGAGTGCATCTCTGAGATTGATATCCAATTGTCTGACCAACACTGCACATGTCTGAATCTCTCGGGCCTGGTTGACGCCGCAGTATGTTATGGAAGTAAGTGTAGAGTACAGCCCTGTAATGCACTTTCAGACCAGAATGGAAATCAGAAGCATCATCCTAATCATGTGCTGTTCATGTGTGTGTGTGTGTGAGTGTGTGTGTGTGTGTGTGTGTGTGTGTGTGTGTGTGTGTGTGTGTGTGTGTGTGTGTGTGTGTGTGTGTGTGTGTGTGCATATGTGTGTGTGTGTGTGTGTGTGTGTGTGTGTGTGCATATGTGTGTGTGTGTGTGTGTGTGTGTGTGTGTGTGTGTGTGTGTGTGTGTGTGTGTGTGTGTGCGCATATCCATGTGTGTGCATATGCATGTGTGTGCATATGTGTGTGTGTGTGTGTGTGTGTGTGTGTGTGTGTGTGTGTGTGTGCATATCCATGTGTGTGCATATGCACGTGTGTGTGTGTGTGTGTGTGTGTGTGTGTGTGTGTGTGTGTGTGTGTGTGTGCGTGTGTGTGTGTGTGTGTGTGTGTGTGTGTGTGTGTGTGTGTGTGTGTGTGTGTGT
>CM031629.1:32488617-32512530 GCA_018398815.1 Conus ventricosus | reverse complement strand
GGAGAATGGCAAATATGGCAATATTTGTAACCCTTTAAAAAACTACGGATGACGATCAACACAACACACACACCACATCCACACACACACACACATACACACACACAACACACACACACACACACACACACACACACACCACACACAGAGTAACAACTTCTTGCTGAATCTTGATGTATCTTGATGAATCTTGAATCTGAAACTATATGCTTGACCCATGAACTGAGAAAATGTAATTCTACTTGCAAAGGAAAACCATGCATTATCTTCCCCTGATTGTTCCCCCACAGCAGGCATATGTTTTCCCCATTTTTGTTCATGCATGTTTTTTCTACAGTTGTTGCTGTGCAGATGTGTCATGCACAGGATGTATGGGCAAGCTTGGACGATCTCTCTTCTCTCTCTCCTCTCTCTCTCTCTCTCTCTTTTTTTTTGGAGGGGGGGGGGGGGGGGGGGTCTCCTGTGTTGTTTCTCTGTGTTGTAATTAACCCTGAGCAGTTTCGTGTTGTAAACTGCAATTATTTGGAGTTAGAGGTATATACCAGGGGAGCAAGAGTCACCCTACTTGTTCGTTGTTTACTGTTTACTGTTCTCTGCCTCATTTAAAGATATCCTTCCATACCAACCAAAGGGAGATAACCTCTATTTGTTACTATTTGTCCGTGTGCTTGTTTGATGACTATGTATAAGATCAGAAAAGTTTGTATGAAAGTCTTGTATGGATATTTCTTTATGTTTGTTTGTTCCTTTCTCCGTTGTTGTCACTGTGTGGAAGTGCCAGGCACAGGGTATAGGGGTAAGCTTGGAACATTTTTTTTCTCTCAGGGATGTCTCCCTTTTCGTTTCTGTGTGCTCTGCGTGGTCATTTCTGCTACGAGCTCCGATGTCCTAAGATGCATTCATTAAGAGTCATGGGCGTGTATTTATTTTATCATGGGAGCAAGAGTCACCCTACCTGTGCGTTATGTTTCCCATTAGTCAGTTCAGCATGTCAGTCAGAGGGGGGAAATGCCAAAGCATGCTGGTGCTTAGGCTGTGACAGCAAGGACTTGGGTGTGGCTTTGTTTAGGGGAGCCAGAACGAACAGCAAAGGAGTAAGACTACTGTGTCCACAGAGTACGACGTGAAAAAAAAATTCCATGAAGCAAAAAAAAAAAAAAAAAAGCATAAGTAGAACATAAGTAGTATTACATGTGCAAATCGACCCTCATGGGGATGGGGATGGAATGTCTGGAATGTATGACGTCACCGGAAAGGAAGTCACCCGGAGCATGGTAAAAGAGGCAGCCACGCCCCCGATTAGTCGAGAAAAGAGGGCGGGTGACCAAAAGAAAGAAAAGAGGGTTTGAAAGCAAGCAGAGCGTAAAGGGGGGCGTCACCCGAGGACAGGTCATTCGGTACTGAGGTCTCGTTTGCGCGTGTGTTTTCTCAAGATGGATGTTCGCTGGACACACCCTTTTACTTGCGTCATAGCGGGTCCTACTGGCTCAGGGAAAACTCATTTTGTAAAACGTTTTTTAAAAAATGTATCAGAAATGATGGTACCGATACCCGAAGAAATAATATGGTGTTTTGGAGAATGGCAAACGTCGTATAACGAGTTGAGAGGGGTGACCTTTACGGAAGGGTTACCGGATATAGACGCGTGGAAGGGAGACCGTAGACGTTTGGTGATCATTGACAATTTAATGAGCGAAACGGACGATCGCGTGACGAAGTTGTTTACCAAAGGTAGTCATCATCGTAACGCGAGTGTAATGTACATTATCCAAAATGTATTTTCGAAACAGAAGGAACAAAGAACGATCAGTTTGAACGCCCACTACATGGTCGTATTTAAAAATCCTAGAGACGCGTTGCAGATAACGCATCTGGCGAAACAAATGTTTCCTGGGAATATCAGATATATCCAAGCAGGATTTAAAATCGCAACGTCCAAGGCGCCACATAAGCACGTCGCTCCCCCCAAATTAAACAATGTTTTGTTATTATAGTCTTGTTTGTTTGTTTGTTTTAACTATTCTTTGTTTTGTCTTACCTCATGCTTATTTTTCTTGTATACATTTGGTCTTTGTTATGTTGAACTGGAGAAAATCCTTTGTTGAATGAGATGCCGTTTTCCCTCTGTGAGAGAGATGGTGAGATTTTGTTGTCATTAAAGGATTGGCGATTTTGTCTGTATTTATCTGCCTGTATTTCGGTTAGATATTGTGTCCATTGCAAGATTATGGGCGTTTCTGCCTATATTTGTGTGTTTCTGCCTCCACTTATAAAGATATAACATGAGTAAATATGTAAGGTTTTGTTCAATGAACTGCTGAGGCCTAGCGGACCAAAAAAAAAAAAAAAAGAAAGAAAGAAAAAGAGGAGGGATGTGTTTGACTATTTAAGAAAAGCGTTTTTAATGTATCTTTTACAGGGTACCCATTTTGACCCCAAGCTTGAAATGTGTATCAGAGCAGAATGGGGTTATAAAACATATTTTGTATCATATATGTCAAATTCAAGAGGTGTTACCATTCTCTTTAACAATGATTTTGAGTTTTGTGTACAAAAGGTTGACAAAGATATAGGTGGAAACTACATTTTTGCTGTTGTATCCATTTTGGCTAAGATGATATTGATCATTAACTGTACAGACCAAATTATGATAATCTTGATTTTTTTCTGTTTTTATTTTTGTTTTTTTTTGTTGAGTTAGAAGATAATATTAAGGATGTAGGGTGTTGAAAATGTTGTAATTGGAGTGGATTGGAACCTCGCACAAGATGTTTTCAATGGATTATTTTAATCATAAGTGTCACGACCGACCCCTGGAGGTCTTGCCCTGACAGGATCGGTCTAGGTGGGAGTGAAGGGAGTGACTGACCTCACACGCCCCGCAAGAGACCAACAATAAGGATTACGATACAAACCCATTTATTCACACCAGCAAAATAAGCATTCCAACATTCACAACATGCACAAACACAATCAAGCACTCCAACGCACACAACATGCACAATCACAATCAAGCACTCCCACACCCACAACATGCACGATTATAAATAAATATTTCACCATACAACGTACACAATCACAGCATTCCAGCACATATGACTTTATACACAATTATAAAGGAATATTTCCAGCATCGACCCTTCCTAACACCATGGAGTGCGTGCACACCCCTGCCCCTGTCGAGTCTGCTGGGAGCACCCTGTCGCATAGGTGCTCCGAGCCGGGTTTGGTTCTCGCAGGGAGTCGCTCAAAGCCGACCCCCTCGACTTCCAAGCGGGCAGTGAAGAGCGTGTCCCGGGGGGGGGGGGGGGGGGGGACGTAGCTGTTACTGGAGGTCCTGGGCGGGGGTCCGGGCCGGCCAGTCAAGACGGCGGGCTCCTCTAGCAGTCCCACGGTCCCGACCAAGGCGTTGGCCTCGACCAGCGCGTGGCACCATCCCGTCCGTGGTCTCAGCCAGAACGTGGCCTCGACCAGCACGTGGCACCATCCAGTTCGTGCTCCAGGTGAAGCCCCCGGGAGGGGGGGGAGGACGTAGCTGGGAGGAGAGTCGAAGAGGAGGGAAAGAAGAAGGAAGGAGGAAGGAAGAAGGGTACTGGAACCCTGCCGTCAGTACCGTCTGACCATTGCTGTCAAGTCTTAACAGCCACTCGCATGATGGGCGAGGGGAAGTGTATAAAATGCACACAGTAAACCCATTGAATCAAGTCTTCTCACACGATGCAGGTAAAAGACTGCATTAAATCAACGGGTTATAAAACAAATATGAATTATCTTCACCCTTCTCTCACTCACGCTTAACATTTTCCTTCCTTAGGAAATAAATTTAACACAGCGACCAAACGCTTAATAACTGCCACCCCATTTGCAAATAGTAATTCAATGGCATAACTGTCACATTTTATAAACACATTTCAAAATAACACAAATCTCCAACCACGCATCCGAACGACAAATCATGCGTACGCACGCTCGTAAACATAAAACTCGTTCTCCTTGCACACACAAACAGACGGTGGCCGAAGGATAAAGAGTCCGGCGAGTGTGACAGGGCGGACGAGCGAGACTAAGCAAGTTCCAACCCTGAATCACCAGGTTCTCTCCCTTCCCCACCGACTACCCCATCACCAGATGAATAAACAGGAGAAAGAATTTTGGAAATAATTTAGAATGGCCAGGTTAAAGATTGAATTAACCAGAAAAGGTCTCACACAATATTTCTCTTACCCAAATTTTGAAAAACAAAAGAAAATTGCGCAAAAGGGAAGACTAAGCCGGCTAACAACAACAAAACAAAACAAACAAACAGACCACGAAACTGATGCTTACCAGCTACCCGTGGGTGACCCGAAGAGGCGGGTCAGAGGACTCTCTCTACCCTCTGTCCCAGTCGAGAGGACAGAGGCGAAGATGCGGAAACAGAAGAAATGATGTCCCTCTCCTACAGGCCGACTGCAGGAATTGAAAGTACTGACTGTACTCTCGATGACATGGTAAAGAACCGGGACTGGAGCAGGCCCCCCCAGAGACATCTTCCGCTCGAGTGAAGAGCTAACCCCCTCAGCAATGGCGGCCAACATGCCATGCTGCGTCACAGAGTGAGCATACTTCAAACTAAAAGAAACGAAGCACGTGCGACAGGTAAAAAGACAGGCGAGAGGCCGATAGACAGAAAGTTCGAGAGAAAGGTACCGGCCACCCGTGAACTTGCAGGATGAATAGCACGGGCGGTGGAATTAGAGAGAGAGAGAGAGAAAAGCAAACCGAAGTTGAGCTGAACTATACCAAGGTGCAACCGCACCACAAGCCACACTAAGGGACGGGTACACGACAACAGCAACGACAATAAACAAATAAGTAATTCCGCCACCCTAGGTGGGTCGAACGTCGTAGGCCTCGTGACAAACTCGTGACAAACCCCCTTCTAAAAGCATCTGTTTCTCTGAGATACAGTGCTCCTTTGAACTTGTCGCATGTGCAACTTCACACAATGGGACCGAACCCAACTCTCTGTGATCGACAGAGTACGATGAATCCAATACAAACATTCCACGATAGAATCACACGGGGAAATACACAATACTACATTTACCAAACAACTAAGCAAACCTTCCAACCATGAAGGTAACAATCCGAACCATTGGTGATTCACTACCGTTAACCTCACTGAAGTGACAACTGCCACTGCACTGATACAGAGACCAAAAAGGGATATAACCCTGGTTGAGGGGAAGTGTCCCTCTGACCGATTTTCCAATGTGCTGACTACGGAGCTCGGCTAAGATAGTCAGCATCCGTATTACAGGAACCTTTGATATGACGGAAAGTGAACGCATGACTCTGCAGCTCCACTGCCTAACTCATGAGTCGACGACTGACTGGCCGGATCCGGTCCAAGCACTGGAGAGGATGATGATCGCTCTCCAGTACAAACTTCCGGCCGTACTTCTTCTTGGGCACGCCAGTGCGCGTCCAAATCTGTCTGAGAGATTCAGCAACAGTAGGGGCATCGATAGTCCTAAGCGGGGCAGCCTCTGGGTACCGACTCGCAGATTCTACCACTACCGAAGTGTAGCGGTGACGCGATCGGATGGAGGATTAATGGGTCCCACCAGGTCGACCCCCAACCTTGCTGAATGCCTCCCAACCCGTGGCACTGACCTAGGGGAACACGCTTCAAGCGACCCTTAGGCGTTGTCCGTTGGCAGACATCGCAACTGCGGCAGTACTGCCTAACCTGTGAGTTCATCCCTGGCCAGAAGAAATCCTGCCTAACTCGCTCGAGAGTCCGCTTGGAGCCCATATGACCTGCCATGGGGGAATCGTGGGCTGCCGGAGGACAGACCTCTCTCAGGCTTTGGGGAACCACAAGCTGTTTGGCCACACGATCTGCCTGGGCGACAACCCTAAAAGAGATCCCCTTGTGGAACTTGAAGCTCACCTTGGCGTGTCGGGCAGGACTGAGCGGGACGATCTACTAGTTGTCGCAGGCGTTTGGACATCCAAGTCCCTGGCCTGAAGACGGATAATGCTAGCAGGATCGGCCCTTGCCAGAACCTCGTCAGAGATCGGCTGAAGAACGGGACGCAATTCCTGTTCCTGCTTCTTAGCTTTGGCGCGTGTGGTGACTCCCACACACGCCTGTACGGGGCAGATTCCGTAGACTCGGACTGACTGCGTCCGTCTGCGAAAGTGATAGTATTCCCTATGATAAGGGAATACAGAGGTCGCTCCACCGCGATGGCCCATACTTCCCCAAACAGAAGTAGGGGGTGGAGATAGGAATAAGTACAGAAGGACGGGTGGAGGTAAAACCAGCCTCCAACCCGCACACATCATAACTAGCGCCCCCCGGGCCTCAGGGGAAACCAAACTCTTATCCACAAAGATCGTTGATGCTCCCGAATCCCTGATGGTGTCGACCAAGGAGGAACCAACAACAGAGAGAAACACTGGGCACTCGGGAATCACCAGAAGCTGGGATGGAACCCACGTTAGCCGAGGCACGAGGACGTTGGAAAGGACCAGCCCCACGACTACCAGCGGCTTTAGGACTATCTTTTTTTAATGTGGCCAGGACGACCACAAGAAACACAGTCGGGGCGCTGAAATCCCGATGAAACTGCCTGCCTTGTTCACCCCCACTAGCAGTTGTCGGCACCTTATTGCTACTAAATCCTGTGGAGGGCTTCCTCTCCGTATCTGGGCGATGCCCATAAGCCCTGCGAGCTTCAGCAAACACCTCAGCGGTGTGAATCGCAGCCGCGAAATCCTGAGGTGCTGTCTCGCCTATCCGGATCCTCAACTCTGGGGACACAGTGTTGGTGAGCTGTTCAATGAGGATCAGATCCTCCAGCTCCAACTTAGCTAACTGACGCCAGTACCTAGCGTTTTGCGCAGCCTATCACCAAACTGCACGAAGGTCTCGTCGTTATTCTTCTTCATGGACCTGAACTTCCTCCTGTAGGTCTCTGGGGTAAGGTGGAAACGCTTACGCAGAGCCAACTGCATGTCTGCATAAGACGCGCCTTCATTTAGAGTGAGCACACACTCCCTTGCAGCACCAGATAACCCAGAAAAAAGGTGCATAGCCTTTTGTTCCTCAGACAATTGGTATGAACAAGCAACCTTGTCAAAATGCTCTAAGAACATATCAATGTCCTCACTAGGTCTGAACTCTGGAAGCTTTAACTTTGGGCCTCTAACTCTATCACCTGCCTGGTGATTAACCCCTGGTTTACAGAAGCGGGAGGCCGCGAAAGAAACTGTTCCATCTCTTCCTACGCAGAGCCTCCATCCTGTTTTAGTTCTTCCCTACGGAGGGCAGCCTCTTCCCTACGCTGAGCCTCCTGTCTGGCAGCCTCCTCCCTACGCTGAGCCTCCTGTCTGGCAGCCTCCTCCCTACGAAGAATAGCCTCTTCCTTATGCATAATCTCCTGTCTGTCAGTCTCCTCTCTGCGCAGAGCCTCCTGCCTAGCAGCCTCCTCTCTACGCTGATCCAACTCTTCCCGACGGAGCCTTGCCTCTTCCCTACGTTCTTCCCTACGCAGGGCTTCCTGCCTAGCAGCCTCTTCACTACGCTGCCGCTCCAAAAACAAAAGGACAGAGGTGATATCCTGAGCTGGGTTCACCACTCCCGACACGGGAGGATGACCGTCTGACCCGTCCCTTGGGTCTCGACTTTCCCATAAGGAAAGTCTTCTGGGGCATGCCCTTACGAGGGGGGAAGCCTGGAGAGGAGAAGGTTTCGGCCTCTGCGACTCAACAGAAGCCCACAGTTGCTTCGCTATGCTCTGGCGCCTCCGAGCGGAAGTGCCAGTCGGGGTCTCAACAGGAAGACCCCCAGCGAAGAGGTAGTAAAAGTACCCACTGGACTACCTGCTACAGCACTGGAATAAGTAGAAGTTACCGTAGTCGAAGTACTGGTACTAATAGTAGGGACTACAGTACATTTTGAATACCCTTCTTCTTCGACGCACGCGTCGCCATACCACCAGCGCCGGACGTCGCCATAACAATATCCTACGGTTTTCAAATACAGGGGAAAGACAATTCCACATAAAAAAAAAAATATTTTAGGGGCGTGTGTATATGTGTGTATGTGTGTGTGTGCGTGTGTGCGGACAAGTTCCGGCTGCTCCACTCTGGCAACACCCGCGCTCTACAGCACGAGCAACAGTGCGGTGGGGCTCACCGAAAAAAAAACAAAACAAAAACTATGTCCGGCTGCCCCCACTCTGGCAACACCGCGCTCTACAGCACGAGCAACAGTGCGGTGGGGCTGGCCGAAAAAAAAAAACAAAACAAAAAAACTAGCAGACGGAATCGGAGAGAGGAAAAAAAAAAAAAAAACACTAGCGTCCGATACAAACCCCCTGTACTCAACAACCGGTAGAGAAAAAAAAACAAGAACTGGCTAAATACAAAACAGGAATGGAAGACTGAGCGGCAAAAGAAGGGCAAGACTTACGGCCGTACCTGCGTGAGGTACCCGGCGGAAGGAGGTCTGGACGCGGTCGACTCCCTTGGTCTCACCTCGACTCCCGAGTCACACCGGATGTTCCCTCAGGCCACCAAAAAGACTCCCTTCACGCTAGAGTCACCCAGCCAACCACCCACGAACAAACACGACAAACTGACCAAACATCTACAAAACAGACAAAACTAAACAGGTACTTGCGAAACGAGAGAGACAGCCAGAGCCCTTCACATCCCGGACGAGCCCCCACAATTGTCACGACTGACCCTGGAGGTCTGCCCTGACAGGATCGGTCTAGGTGGGAGTGAAGGGAGTGACTGACCTCACACGCCCCGCAGAGACCACACAATAAGGATTACGATACAACACCCCATTTATTCACACCAGCAAAATAAGCATTCCAACATTCACAACATGCACAAACACAATCAAGCACTCCAACGCACACAACATGCACAATCACAATCAAGCACTCCCACACCCACAACATGCACGATTATAAATTAAATATTTCACCATACAACGTACACAATCACAGCATTCCAGCACATATGACATATACACAATTATAAAGGAATATTTCCAGCATCGACCCTTCCTAACACCATGGAGTGCGTGCACACCCTGCCCCTGTCGAGTCTGCTGGGAGCACCCTGTCGCACTAGGTGCTCCGAGCCGGGTTGGTTCTCGCAGGGAGTCGCTCAAAGCCGACACCCTCGACTTCCAAGCGGGCAGTGAAGAGGCGTGTCCCGGGGGGGGGGGGGGGGGGGGGGACGTAGCTGTTACTGGAGGTCCTGGGCGGGGGTCCGGGCCGGCCAGTCAAGACGGCGGGCTCCTCTAGCAGTCCACGGTCCCGACCAAGGCGTGGCCTCGACCAGCGCGTGGCACCATCCCGTCCGTGGTCTCAGCCAGAACGTGGCCTCGACCAGCACGTGGCACCATCCAGTTCGTGCTCCAGGTGAAGCCCCGGGAGGGGGGGGAGGACGTAGCTGGGAGGAGAGTCGAAGAGGAGGGAAAGAAGAAGGAAGGAGGAAGGAAGAAGGGTACTGGAACCCTGCCGTCAGTACCGTCTGACCATTGCTGTCAAGTCTTAACAGCCACTCGCATGATGGGCGAGGGGAAGTGTATTAAATGCACACAGTAAACCCATTGAATCAAGTCTTCTCACACGATGCAGGTAAAAGACTGCATTAAATCAACGGGTTATAAAACAAATATGAATTATCTTCACCTTCTCTCACTCACGCTTAACATTTTCCTTCCTTAGGAAATAAATCAACACAGCGACCATCGCTTAATAACTGCCACCACATTTGCAAATAGTAATTCAATGGCATAACTGTCACATTTTATAAACACATTTCAAAATAACACAAATCTCCAACCACGCATCCGAACGACAAATCATGCGTACGCACGCTCGTAAACATAAAACTCGTTCTCCTTGCACACACAAACAGACGGTGGCCGAAGGATAAGAGTCCGGCGAGTGTGACAGGGGCGGACGAGCGAGGACTAAGCAAGTTCCAACCTGAATCACCAGGTTCTCTCCCTTCCCCACCGACTACCGCATCACCAGATGAATAAACAGGAGAAAGAATTTTGGAAATAATTTAGAATGGCCAGGTTAAAGATTGAATTAACCAGAGAAAAGGTCTCACACAATATTTCTCTTACAATTTCGAAAACAAAAGAAAATTGCGCAAAAGGGAAGACTAAGCCGGCTAACAACAACAAACCAAAACAAACAGACCACGAAACTGATGCTTACCAGCTACCCGTGGGTGACCCGAAGAGGGGGTCAGAGGACTCTCTCTACCCTCTGTCCAGTCGAGAGGACAGAGGCGAAGATGCGGAAACAGAAGAAATGATGTCCCTCTCCTACAGGCCGACTGCAGGAATTGAAAGTACTGACTGTACTCTCGATGACATGGTAAAGAACCGGGACTGGAGCAGGCGCCCCAGAGACATCTTCCGCTCGAGTGAAGAGCTAACCTCCCTCAGCAATGGCGGCCAACATGCCATGCTGCGTCACAGAGTGAGCATACTTCAAACTAAAAGAAACGAAGCACGTGCGACAGGTAAAAAGACAGGCGAGAGGCCGATAGACAGAAAGTTCGAGAGAAAGGTACCGGCCACCCGTGAACTTGCAGGATGAATAGCACGGGCGGTGGAATTAGAGAGAGAGAGAGAGAAAGCAAACCGAAGTTGAGCTGAACTATACCAAGGTGCAACCGCACCACAAGCCACACTAAGGGACGGGTACACGACAACAGCAACGACAATAAACAAATAAGTAATTCCGCCACCCTAGGTGGGTCGAACGTCGTAGGCCTCGTGACAAACTCGTGACAATAAGCATTATAGCAATGTTAAAGCACAACAGCAAGTTGAAGACATGATGCTTAATATAGACCTTACAGATATATGGAGAATGTTGAAACCCTGAATTGAAAAGATACGCATGGAACAGATCCTCCCCTCTGCAGCAAAGTAGTGTTGATTTTTTTTCTAGTTTCAGATTATGTGTCCACTATTGTCACGGATGCAGATATTAAGGCAGGGTACAGGACAGACCATTCAATGCTTACTCTGAATTTAACCTTTGCTAAAGAAACTAAACTATAACCCTTCTGGAAATTTAAGTGTTCTTTGTTGAAGGATAAACGGTACATTGATGAAATTAACGAGGAAATTAAAGTTGTAATAGAAGAGCATGCTGTTTTGCCAGTTCAAGGGAACAAGTATCATTTATTGAGCATTCAAAATTTAGTTTACTACTACAGATAATCTTTTTTAGATGTTTTATTAATAAAAATAAGAAGTACAACTATAGCATTTGCAACTGAAAAAAAACCCGCAGAAGTAATGAAAAGCAGAATTGTTTAGAACTAAATATTGAAAAGTTAGCGAAGAAGGAACAGTTGACTGATGAAGAAAGACATGATTTAGAGAGGACAAAGAGGAACTAGTTAGACTTAGGGAAGCTAAATGCAGGGGGTTTGATTCGATCGCGACCACGTTGGATAGCAGAAGGGGGAAAAGGTCAATCAGTATTTTTGTTCGCTTGATAACAGAAACTTCTTAAACAAAAATATGACAAAGGTAAGATTAGATGATGTTTTAGCTCGCTTGAAAAAAAGAAACTTTCTTAAACAAAAATATAACAAAGTTAACATCAGATGATGGCTTTGAAATATTTCAATGATGAAAGGATCCAACGAGACGTGAAGAAAGTTTATGAAAAAATCCCGAACTCTCCAACACCCGACCCAGATGCCATGAAGCAAACTCTGTAATTTCAAGCACATGCATCCAACCAAAGGAAAGAACAAGTATCTAATGGGAGAAACGAAAGGTTAATAGACACTACTTAGATTTCTTTCAGTACTTTTAAGCGTTTACCACCAACCAAATCCAGAACTTTGAACAATGTCTGTGATACAAAATCTGAATGGGGATTTTTGGTTATGAAGAGTGATTTTTTTTTATGGCAGTATGCAAAGTAATGAAAGATAGCAAAATACTAGCGCATGGCTCAGATCATGGCTACACTGATGATTTTAATAGAAGCCACAGATAAGGGCACAGAAGTGGGAACCAAGACGACGCAAAATTCAGTTTCAAATGAAAGCCGTAGTTCTTTTTTATGCACATGTGTACATGCCTGCAAAATTGATAAACCCTGTAAAACATGCCAGGTTGGATTTCTGCACAGATCTGAAAACACCAGGTTATGAAAAGAAAAAGCAACAGACCTGGAGAAAAATCAAATGTCTGCTAGATGCAACAATCAAACTTTTCTATGTCACAATGGTCTTATTTTGACTTTCGTAAGTTTGAAACAACTCTTATGTGCAATTTTAATTAACACATTCTTCTGTCGTGTGACATGTACTTTGCTCTGTTTTTTTAAAATACATGCACAAGTTATCCATTATGATAAATTCACTTGTATGCACGTGAGTTATATCTTCATCGTAAGTTCGCTTGCATGCACACCAATGTTGCTAACAATGAAATGATTTTTGTTTTTGTTTTTGTTTTTCTTACCATGTATTGACAAACTAAACCTACGTTAAACAAAACGGCTTTACAATGACTACCAACATCATCTGATAACTCATTGACAAAAATCCTAAACAGAATCCAAAGCAAGATTCCTGAAGGATACCAGTTAAAACTACAGATTCCAAGGAGAAAGAGTTCCCAGCTCTTAACACATGTGTTCTGTTTTGAAGGAAACCTTAAACCCATATTAAAGTACTGACAATTCCTCCATCTGATCGAAGCTGTGTGAGGAGTCATTCACGAGGGACAGAATCAAAGCCTTTTTAAAGTCTATGGAGACAACGTCAAGAGATTCTCTGTCATTCAACATTTGCGCACAGTTCTTCGTCACCTCTAATACCCGAGTCATGCAAGAACGTCTGGGTCTAAAACCATAGATACGAACAAGTCATTGGCTATCATATGGTTAACTACTGCATCCGTTACAAAATACTCAAGGACTTTACATAGCACACTTGTTAGGCTTAAACACTGGTCCTATTTTTCCTGCTGATGATTTACTTCCTTTTTTTTTCAAAGTGATGCTTACAGTAGCTTTTTTTTAATCCCCAATCCTAAGGAATCACGCGTTTCTCTATTGTTTTATCAGAAATGTCAATGGCAAAGTAGAAAATATATTTTTGTGAGTTTTAAACAACCAAGATTAAATATTATCTAGTTCACTTGCCCTCTTAGGATTTTAATTTCTTCCTTTTCAACAGCTGTGAAAGTTATGCAGACTTCCATTATGTTCAAACCAGATATCAACTTCAAGACAGAATGGAAACATTTCTCTGGACAATAAAATCAAGCCAGCCAACTTTTGTAATAGCCTTGGGATAGTCGGTATACCATAATACTACTACACTCTGTTTGGTTGGTTTGTTCTACATTGAAGAAATATTTTCAACATCAAAGTCAAAGAGCTGTGCCACCAACTGACAGGTCTCTTGAAAGAGAGAGAGGAGAGAGAGGAGAGAGAGAGGAGAGAGAGAGAGAGAGAGAGAGAGAGAGAGAAAGAGAGAGAGAGAGAGAGGATAGGACACAGACAAAGCCACCAGGGGACCCAAATATACATGCATATCAAGTGACACAGAGACAGACTAGTCCCTCAACATGTACATCAAGTCCCAAAGTAACACGTCTATCAAAGATTGGTATAACTACCATTTTGCATGCAGTTTTTGACCAGTTTTGCGCTTTTCGCAACTTGCTGTTCAAAATTACATCTTGTCTTTAAATAATGTAGAAATTTTTATTACAATTAAAAGTTTTTTTCTCGCGTTGCATTTATAGTTAAAATATTTTTCTAGAAGTAATATGAAGTCAAAGGCTTCATCACCCTGAAATTGTTTGAATGCCCAAATAATACTAATTCAAAGACAAATTTAAAGAAGCCACATGCTGACATTTTCTCTTTATTGTTGCTTAAAGTTGTTGTGTGTTCACATAAGCAAAATAGATGCTCAATGTTTTCTCTTTCTCGATATTACAAAATGTACAATGATCTTTCAGTTCGTTTCTCATGTTTGACAACACATATTTGTACCCAATATATAGTGTAGAACTCTTATCTTGAAGCCATTTAAGTTTTATTTCGTTTAATTTTTTGTACCTTTTTGATGATGATATTCATTCCAATTGCTCTTCAAGTTTTTTGATTCCACTGCAAAGCAAGTTTTATGTTGTCACACAGAAAGGCATCATAATAAACACGTGCCCCTCTGTTGACTGAACATACAAGTTTCCACATTTTAGATCTTGTTTCATTCTTGTTATTTGTCATTGTTACCGCAGTTTTCCGAATATATGCGTTTACTCCCTTAACAATCCAGTATACGAAATAAAGTCAATGCAAAATCCATACTTGTTATTGAACTCTCTCTGTATGCCAAAAGCGTGCTATCTTCTTTCATAATGTGTCCAATTGTGTATATACGTTTGATGAACAGACTTTGATTAGAAAAAAACAAGTTTTCTTTTTTGTTTTTGTTTTTTATCTTAATATTTTCATAATAAAATACATTTTCAGAAGCCATTTCTTCGGAAATGCAAGGCAGAATCCATTGGCCAAATTCTTTATATGCTCAAATACGTCAGCCCTAATTTTTGTTTTGTTTTGATAATTGGCCTAGAAGAAGACTACAGGCATTTTTTTTTCCAGATGATGTCTTCTTGGACAACTTGCCAAAGTAATACTTTTCCACTTGTGAGACGATATTCTTATTTTTCTACTCCATGCAAGTTCTAATGGAACTATATATTCTTTTATTCTTGGTACACCAAGTCCTCCATTCATTATGTTTTTAACTTCAGTTTTGATGTTTATACAGTCTCATTTTCAATCCCCCAAAACTCGAAAGACTGAGTTTTAAATCGCATTAATTACATCATTGGGAGGATTTGGAAGTAGAATCAGTGATGAATTCGTTTGGACAAGATTATAAAGCCTTTAAAACAGCCACCCTGCCTAGTGGAGTAATCTGTATCTTTAACCATACCTTGTATAACATTCATATTTCAAGAAATCTAGCCTGTATGTTTATTTCTAAACAGTCAGCAAAATCACTTGTAAATAAGATACACATAATTTTGAATTGTGGTGGGTTCCACTGAATACGTAAATGTTGCATGTAGCAAATCGTCGAGGTTTTTCTACTGCCGAGCCATAGAGCACTTGTTTTTTTTTCTGTGTTTAATATCAAACTTGATTTTCTCCCAAACCTATCAACTGTTGAACAAACAATGCTGAACAATTAACCAGATATACATAAATGGATAACTCCTTTCTATAATAATATTAAGTCAGACTTTGATTAGAAAAAAACAAGTTTTCTTTTTTGTTTTGAGCATCTATTTTGCTTATGTGAACATGCGGCATATTTTTCACAACAACTTTAAAGCAACAATAAAGAGAAAATGTCAGCATGTGGTTTCTTTAAATTTGTCTGTTGAATTAGTATTATTTGGGCATTCAAACATTGGGGGATAGAAAATGAGACTGTATTAAACCTATCAAACTGTTATTAGAAATCCCTCAAAAGACACTTTGTCATTTCAAACATAATTTCTACATCGTCCGCGTATTGTGCAATTTCTGTTCTGCATTGTTAGTTTGGATTCCTTTTTATAATTCTATTATCTCTCAACATAATGGCAAGACTTTCTACACACAAAATGAATATGTAGGGTGAAACTGGGGTCACCCTGCCTGCGCCCATGACCTACAGGAAACCAACCAGATGCCTGTCCATTCACAAGTACAGCTGACTTAATATTATTATAGAAAGGAGTTATCCATTTATGTATATCTGGTCCAAAACCGAATGCTACAAGTACTTTATTCATGAATCCCCTGTCAGGTGAATCGAAGGCTTTCTCTAAATCTAACCATAAAAGCAAGTCAGGCAGTTGGTGTGTTTGTGAATAGTTAATTCAGTCATAGATCAGTCTAATATTATCTCCGATATATCTGTTGGCCATAAATCCTGTTTGGTCTTCGTTGATCAAACTTGGAAGAACCATGTTTTAGTCTGTTCACAACATGTACGTACCCTATCTTATAAACAACATTTAAAAGAGTAACTGGCCTTCTGTTTTTAATGGCGTCTCAAGATTTATCACCTTTAGGAATACAAACTATGATTCCTTCCTTCTGTATGGTGGACAACTCGCACAGTTTAAAACCTTCATTTAAGGATCGAACGACGAATATTCCAAGTGATGGTTGAAACAATTTGAAGAACACGACAGTAAATCCGTCTGATCCATGACTTTTATTGTTTTTCATCTGTTTAAGTGCATAGCCAGCTTCATCTATAGAAATTTCTCCTTCTAATTGTTTAAGACATGAGGTAAATTAACCATTTAAGATATTTCGTAATCCTCAACTTCCTTTATCCGGTACGATTTTTTTCATAAACTTTCTTCACGTCTCGTTGGATCCTTTCATCATTGAAATATTTCAAAGCCATCATCTGATGTTAACTTTGTTATATTTTTGTTTAAGAAGTTTCCTTTTTCAAGCGAGCTAAAACATCATCTAATCTTACCTTTGTCATATTTTTGTTTAAGAAGTTTCTGTTATCAAGCGAACAAAAATACTGATTGACCTTTTCCCCCTTCTGCTATCCAACGTGGTCGCGATCGAATCAAACCCCTGCATTTTAGCTTCCCTAAGTCTAACTAGTTCCTCTTTGTCCTGCTCTAAATCATGTCTTTCTTCATCAGTCAACTGTTCCTTCTTCACTAACTTTTCAATATTCAGTTCTAAACAATTCTGCTTTTCATTACTTCTGCGGGTTTTTTTTTTCAGTTGCAAATGCTATAGTTGTACTTCTTATTTTTATTAATAAAACATCTAAAAAAGATTATCTGTAGTAGTAAACTAAATTTTTGAATGCTCAATAAATGATACTTGTTCCCTTGAACTGGGCAGTACAGCATGCTCTTCTATTACAACTTTAATTTCCTCGTTAATTTCATCAATGTACCGTTTATCCTTCAACAAAGAACACTTAAATTTCCAGAAAGGTTATAGTTTAGTTTCTTTAGCAAGGTTAAATTCAGAGTAAGCATTGAATGGTCTGTCCTGTACCCTGCCTTAATATCTGCATCCGTGACAATAGTGGACACATAATCTGAAACTAGAAAAAAAAATCAACACTACTTTGCTGCAGAGGGGAGGATCTGTTCCATGCGTATCTTTTCAATTCAGGGTTTCAACATTCTCCATATATCTGTAAGGTCTATATTAAGCATCATGTCTTCAACTTGCTGTTGTGCTTTAACATTGCTATAATGCTTATGATTAAAATAATCCATTGAAAACATCTTGTGCGAGGTTCCAGGCCACTCCAATTACAACATTTTCAACACCCTACATCCTTAATATTATCTTCTAACTCAAACAAAAAAAAAAAAAAATAAAAACAGAAAAAAATCAAGATTATCATAATTTGGTCTATACAGGTTAATGATCAATATCATCTTAGCCAAAATGGATAACAACAGCAAAAATGTAGTTTCCACCTATATCTTTGTCAACCTTTTGTACACAAAACTCAAAATCATTGTTAAAGAGAATGGTAACACCTCTTGAATTTGACATATATGATACAAAATTATGTTTTATAACCCCATTCTGCTCTGATACACATTTCAAGCTTGGGGTCAAAATGGGTACCCTGTAAAAGATACATCAAAAACGCTTTTCTTAAATAGTCAAACACATCCCTCCTCTTTTTCTTTCTTCTTTTTTTTTTTTTGGTCCGCTAGGCCTCAGCAGTTCATTGAACAAAACCTTACATATTTACTCATGTTATATCTTTATAAGTGGAGGCAGAAACACACAAATATAGGCAGAAACGCCCATAATCTTGCAATGGACACAATATCTAACCGAAATACAGGCAGATAAATACAGACAAAATCGCCAATCCTTTAATGACAACAAAATCTCACCATCTCTCTCACAGAGGGAAAACGGCATCTCATTCAACAAAGGATTTTCTCCAGTTCAACATAACAAAGACCAAATGTATACAAGAAAAATAAGCATGAGGTAAGACAAAACAAAGAATAGTTAAACAAACAAACAAACAAGACTATAATAACAAAACATTGTTTAATTTGGGGGGAGCGATGTGCTTATGTGAGCGCCTTGGATGTTGCGATTTTAAATCCTGCTTGGATATATCTGATATTCCCAGGAAACATTTGTTTCGCCAGATGCGTTATCTGCGACGCGTCTCTCGCTGTGGTGTTGATGCAATGATGTCATCAAAAATCCCACGATTGCCAACCGCACTCCCGGCCGGTTCCCTGTCTCCCCCCGCTCCCTTCCCTCCTTTTTAATTGTGTTCATCGACAACTCTCCCCCTCGGTGCCTCTCCCCTTCTTTTCTAGCTTGTGTGAGCACGTGTTCAGATGAATATTGGAAGACAGTTGTTATACTTTCCTTCCGTTCTTTTGCCCGAAACGGGTCCACAAAGTAACTTACTTGTATATATACATTATATTGTTTCCATGTAAATGTCTATCGTGTATATCTTTTTCGTAGTTGACAAATAATGTTTTCTCAAATTATTTGTTTTCGGGATTGCGTGATTCCGACCTTACAGTGTGCCGTTGAACATGGCTGTACAAAAAAAGGTCCTGCTTTGAATATGGTGAAAGATGTTTGTTGCGGAGCAACTGCTTTGGGGTTGAACCTGTTACATTCTAATTATGTTAATTTTGCTTCAACTTTGCTTGTCAGCATGGAGATGTATCCTAATGTTGGCGTGATACTTATGAATATTTTGTTTTGCTATGAGCAGTTAAAATAACCATTGCATCCATGAACTGTCAGGGTTTGGCCAATCCACAAAAACGAAGAGATGTATTTAACTATTTGAGAGAAAAGTCATACTCTATTTATTGTTACAGGATACCCATTTCCGACCAAAATTAGAAAACTATATTCGTGCAGAATGGGGTTATAAATGTTTCTTTGCGTCTAACAATTCACATTCTCGCAGAGTGGCTATTTTGTTCAATAATAACTTTGAATTTCAGTTTAAAAAAATTTATAAGGACACAGGGGGTAATTTTATTTTTGCATCAGTCAAAATAATGGACACAGAATGTCTCATTGTTAGTATCTACGGACCTAATCGTGATGAGCCAGAGTTTTACATGGAATGGAAGATCATAATCAGGGAGGTCGGAGCTGAAAATGTCATAATTGGAGGCGATTGGAATTTAGTTCGCAACTACTCTTTAGATTGCTATAACTATAAACATAATAATAACCCTAATGCGCAAGAGCAAATAGAAAACATGGTGGACAATCTAGATTTAACTGACATCTGGCGTGAATTAAATCCGGAATTACGCAGATTATACTTGGAGGCGAACTAATCCATGTCAACAGAGTCGTTTAGATTTCTTTCTTGTTTCAGATTGGCTTTGCAATTATGTTATAGATGTTGATATCTTACCAGGTTATCGATCTGACCACTCCTTAATTACAGTAACGTTAGAACAAGGCAGAGAGATAAAGAGAAATTCATTATGGAAATTCAACTGTTCGCTATTAAAAGACAATAATTACATAAAAGAGGTTTAACGAGGTTATCCAAATTGTTACCGAGGAATATGCAGCACTTCCTTATTGTCGTTGTGGATTGGCCCAAATTCCTAAATCAGAAATCCACTTTGTTATTTCTGATCAAAATTTTTGGGATACATTGCTTATGAAAATTAGGGGCAAAACTATATCGTATGCAACAATGAAGAAACGGAAGGACGCAGAAAAACAGAAAGATCTAGAAAGTAATATTTCTTTACTCGAGAGGAAAGTAGCGTTATCGGAACAAGAAAGGCTTGAACTTGAAAAAATGCAAACAGGATTTAATTAGCCTTCGGGAAAAGAAAATGGAGGGTGTATTGTTGCGTTCAAGGGCGAGATGGGTCGCAGAAGGGGAAAAAATAATGAAATACTTTTGTGGACTTGAAAAACGTAACTACGTTAATAAGAATATAATCAAACTTACGCGAGATGACGGTACTACTTTAAATGATAATGATGAAATTGCCAAGAAGTTAATAACTTTTACAGAAAATTGTACTCTAAAAAAGATGCAGAGCCTTGTGAAATATTTGATTTAGTAGAAGACTTGCCAACGTTAAGTGAGAATCAGAGAACGTCTTTGGAGGGTTAAAATCACTTTAGAAGAAGCAGGTATTGCTCTTAAACAGATGTCAAATATGAAAAGCCTGGGAGTGATGGTTTTTACAGCCGAGTTTTCAAATTTTTCTGGCTGCAACTTGGTCCGTACGTTGTAAGAGCGATCAATGATGGATATGATAAAAAGGAACTCTCATCAACACAAAAAGAAGGCATTATTGTATGCATTCCCAAAGGTGACAAACCTAAAGACCAGATAAAGAACTGGAGACCCATCTCGCTTTGAATATCGTGTACAAAATAGGATCTACTTGTATAGCTAACCGATTAAAGCAAGTACTTCCCTCTATCATCAATGAGGATCAGACTGGTTTTATTCCTAACAGGTATTTGGGAGATAATATCCGTCTTATCTATGACATACTTGATTTCATGATTGCATCCAAAAAACCAGGTTTACTTCTTTGTCTGGATTTTGAAAAAGCGTTTGATAGTGTAAGTTATGATTTCATGTTTAAGGTACTAAACGTCTTTGGCTTTGGTCCAAGCTTCTCTTAATGGATACAAACATTTTATACAAATATTAAGTCAACTGTGTCTTTGAATGGAAAATTAGCTGGGTGGTTCCCTGTTGAGAGGGGTTGCCGTCAAGGTGATCCAATTTCTCCGTATTTATTTGTTATGTGTGTTGAGATTTTGGCAAATATGATAAGACAAAATAAAGGTATAAAAGGAATTCAAGTAGTTAATACTGAAAGCAAGATATCACAGTATGCAGATGATACTGAACTACTACTAGAGGGAGACAGAAAATCATTCGAGGAATCTATTTACACCATCGAACATTTTGGAAGAGTATCTGGACTTGTATTAAACGCTGAAAAAACAAACGCAGTATGGCTAGGTAGTAAACGAAATTCACCTGTTAGGTATATGCCGCATTTAAACATAAAATGGAACCCTCCAAAGTTCAAAATTTTGGGTATCTGGTTTACATGTGACTTAAAACATTGCGAAATCATGAACCTTGAAGAAAAGTTTGCAGAAATCAAAACACTGTATAAAACCTGGCTCAAAAGGCAGATAACGCCACTTGGCAGAGTGGCGGTGCTTAAATCTATGATTCTTTCCAAACTAACCCATCTATGGATTTTATTACCAAATCCACCGGACTATATTATTGATGAAATCCAGAATTTTATATTTACGTTTGTTTGGGGCAAAAAAAGAGACAGAATCAGTAGGAAAACGTCTGTGAAAAGCGTAGTGCAGGGAGGAATCGGAATACCAATCATAAAGAAGCATATAAATGCTTTAAAATTAACTTGGATTCGTAAAATTTATCAAGTAAACACAGTTGGAAGAAAGTGCTTGTTTCAGTGTATGAAAAAAGCAGAAATTATCAACAAAACTAGGATCCAATCTGCCATGATGCAATAAACTGAATAGCTTCTGGAGAGACGTATTCAACGCTTATAGAGAAACTGGTAAGGTTGTTCATGTTACAACTGCGGAGGAACTCTGTTCAGAGCCTCTGTTTTGTAATCCCAACTTAAAGATTGGGGGCAGATCAACCTTTTATAAAACTGGATTGAAAACGATGTATTCTGCATACAGAATATTCTGGATGAGAACAGTGAATTTTTGAGTTTCCGGTCTTTCGTTGATAAGTATAGTATCAATACAGATTTTGTAACATATAATGGTTATGTTAGTGCTGTGAAAAATTATTCGAGAAAAATAGGACTAGAAATGAAATACTGTGAAGAAGGTATGACAAGTAAATTATTAACTGAAATCTGTTCAGTATCAAGAGGAGCCTCACATTATTACGATTTATTAAATCAAGACCAAACAGAACCAGGTTTTTGCAGTAAATGGAATGTAAGACTACAAAGGAGGTTACATGGATGAAAACTTTTCACAAAGTCCGACAGATAAAAGACATTAAACTAAGATGGTTTCAAATGAGAATTATTAATAGAATATTGGCAACCAATGTTATTTTGCAAAACATGGGAATTGAAGAGTCAGAAAATGCTCTTTTTTTGTGAGAGAGAAAAAGAAAATATTCAACATATATTTGGCATTGCCAGTATGTACAAAACTTCTGGAAAGAGTTTCAAAATGTGGTAAATAGAAAATGTAATATTATAAAACTGTTGCTTGATGAAAATATTGTTCTGTTTGGTTGTGATTGTAACTTTAAATCTGATAGAACGTTTGACTTAATCCTGCTACTCGCCAAATTTTATATTTATCAATGTAAATATGAAAAGAGTTTACCATCAGTTCAAATCTTTATTGTATTTTTGAAAGCCAGGTATGAAACAGAAAAGTATGCTGCTCTTTTTAACATGTCCTATGGAAATTTCGAGGCACAATGGATTCCATACTTGACGTTATTGGAGTAAAACACGAATTATCCATTGTATACAAGGCTATGACAACGGCCAACTGTTGTTTGTTGTTGTTGTTGTTGTTGTTGTTGTGTTTATTTATTTTTCTTTTTTTCTTTTTTTTTCTTTTTCTTTTTCGTTCGTGTGTGTGTGTGATTGTGTTGTTTTCTGTTGCTGATGTTTTTCTGATTTCTCTCCCTAAGGCTTGTTGTGATTTTAAAAAATTCTTTCTGTGATTTGATGTGCAAACAACAATAATTTGTTAATGAATTACGTCCAATCACTTCGTTCTAATTAATCAAATATGAATACAATTTTATTAGTCACTATCTCGTTTATAAATGTCTGTGATTTGAGGTGTAAACAACTATCAATACTTGGTTAGGAGTTATGTCTAAACATTTCGATGTACTTAATCGAACATGCTCATGTCTTTGTGTTCACTTCATGGTGTCTGGTTTGTACTCTTTGAATTTCGAAATAAAAAAAAAGTATGGCAAAAAAAAAAAAAAAAAAAAAAAAGATAACTGTACCATAAAAAACAAAACAAAAAAAAACATTGTTTAATTTGGGGGGAGCGATGTGCTTATGTGGCGCCTTGGACGTTGCGATTTTAAATCTGCTTGGATATATCTGATATTCCCAGGAAACATTTGTTTCGCCAGATGCGTTATCTGCGACGCGTCTCTAGGTTTTTTTAAAATACGACCATTTTGTGGCGTTCAAACTGATCGTTCTTTGTTCCTTCTGTTTCGAAAATACATTTTGGATAATGTACATTACGCTCGCGTTACGATGATGACTACTTTGGTAAACACTTCGTCACGCGATCGTCCGTTTCGCTCATAAATCGTCAATGATCACCAACGTTTACGGTTCCTTCCACGCGTCTATATCGGTAACCCTTCCGAAAGGGGTCACCCTCTCAACTGGGTTATACGAAGTTTGCCATTCTCCAAAAACACCATATTATTTCTTCGGGTATCGGTACCATCATTTCTGTACATTTTTTAAAAAACGTTTTAAAAAATGATTTTTCCCCTGAGCCAGTAGGACCGCTATGACCCCAAGTTAAAAGGGTGTGTCCACCCGACACCATCTTGAGAAAACACACGCGCAAACGAGACCTCAGTACCGAATGCCCTGCCCTCGGGGTGACGCCCCCTTTTCGCTCCGCTTGCTTTCAAACCCTCTTTTCTTTCTTTTGGTCACCCCGCCCTCTTTTCTGACTAATCGGGGGCGTGGCTGCCTCTTTTCCCATGCTCCGACACATAGTCAACGAGGTAACGACACCTTCCGGCATGAGGTCATTTCCG
>CM031629.1:32463617-32483617 GCA_018398815.1 Conus ventricosus | reverse complement strand
GTGCCACCTAAGAAGCAAAAGAAAATCATGAAAGAGCAAAACAAGCTACATTCTCTTGTGAAAAGTAGAAAACATAAAAAGAAAACCTCTTAAGACACAAGTGCTGAGGGCCAGTTCTTGGAATGAATCGGCAAGGGACTAAAATACAACAAACTAATAAATTCCAAGGATAAGTACCGAGCACCATTCCAGCAACTCACAGAGCAGCTTGGTGTTGCAATGAATGCAAGAAATATTGAATTATAAACAAAGCTTGCTCTTATGTCTTAGATTGAAGAAATAGGGGGAGATAAGCATTCATATCTGCAGTGGTAGATAATTCTGCCTAACTAACAGTATAAGCTTGCTGAAGGCTCATTTTGAGAAGCATTTATTTTATTTTTCCCCATTCACCCACTCAAGCACATACTGTTAGTTAATTTTGTTATGATTGCTGGCGATCTGAATTTTCATTTTGACTCCCTGTCCTGTCCCATGTCAGACAACTAAAGACCCTCTTCAGTGACCACTGCCTCAAACAGCTTGTTGATCAGCCAACCCATCGGTGCGGTCACATTTTGGACTGGTGCATAGTGCGTGAAAACTCCACTGTTGTGTCCAGCTGTGCTGTGCTCACCATCCCTTCTCTGACCATGAGGCGATCATAGGAGCCCTTGCCATGGAGAAGCCCAGAGAAAACAGCGCATGGTGCAGTCCAGGAACCTGAAGCGGATCGATCCCAAAGCGTTCCAGGCAGACGTGCGGCATCTGGCGGCCTGTGATCTGAGGGACTGCCCGGACCACCAGCTTGCCGACCACTACAACGTGGGTCTCCGCCGCATTCAGGACCAGCACGCCCCTCTGGTCACCAGGATGGTGACTGACCGCCCCTCAGCGCCGTGGAGAAACAACAGTGTCAGGGATGCGAAGAAAGATGTGCGTCAGGTGGAGCGCAGATGGAGGTCAACTGGTTTGACTGTCCATGAAGAAGAGTACAAAAGAAAACTGAACTCTTACACTACGTTTACTAAGAACGTCCGAGTGAAATACTATAGTGGCCTTATTGCCGATTGTACCTCCTCAAAACAGTTGTATGCAGTGGCTGGTCAGCTCTTGGGCACAGTTCAAGTATCCCCCCTCCAAGCAACCTTGACCCATGCCAACTTCCAGAAACGTTTTCTCGCTTTTTTCATGAGAAAGTGTCAAAAATAAGGCATGATTTGGATTGTCAAAACACTGGCCCACCAAACTTCAAAATATTTAACGGCAACAAGCTTAGCCGTTTTGACACAGTGTCTGAATCGTTCGTCTCAGAACTTATTTCCAAGTCTGCTACAAAGTGCTGTGATCTTGACCCAATCCCACCAACCTCACCAAACAGAATCTTGCCGATCTTGCCCCAGTTCTCACGAGAATTATAAATGTTTCTCTGGCTACTGGCTCTGTTCCTGGATGTTTTAAACATGCTCTGGTAGTTCCTCTTCTAAAGAAAAATGGCCTATGTCCCGATGAACTTAAAAACTTTAGACCTGTTTCTCACCTTCCTTTTCTCTCCAAACTCCTGGAAAAGGTTGTCTTTGTGCAACTCGAACGCCATCTGTCCGAGCACAATCTGTATGAAATCAACCAGTCTGCTTACAGACAGAATCACAGTACCGAGACAGCATTGCTTTGTGTGACTGACAGTCTTCTTCGGTCCGCTGACAACAAAAAGGCATCGCTTCTGACGTTGCTAGATCTCAGTGCCGCATTTGACACTATCGACCACAGTATTCTTTTAAAAAGACTGTCGGTGTCTTTCGGTATCACAGACACTGCATTAGAATGGTTTCGGTCATATCTGACTGGCAGAACTCAATCTGTGTCTGTTGGTGGCAAGGTCTCTTCTCCCCTTCCCCTGGACTTTGGTGTGCCCCAAGGCTCCGTTTTGGGCCCTCTTCTCTTCTCTCTGTATATTCAACCTCTATGTATGGTCATTGAGGAACACGGGATTCCTCATCAGAAATTTGCCGATGACACCCAGCTGCACGACGCTGCTGAGCCTGCTGCATTCCAACTTTTGGTATCGGAATTTGAACTGTGTTTCCAATCTGTTAAATCATGGATGCTTAAAAATAAGCTCAAGCTAAATGATGAAAAAACTGAGGCTCTGTTGGCAGCACCTCGTTCTGTTTTGGATCGCATTTCTGAAAACTCTATTCAAGCTGGAACCAACAAAATTCCCTTTGAAGACAGCGTGAGGGATCTGGGTGAGAGAATGTAAATATCTTCGTTCAAGCTCACCCATCTTATCTTGCACGAAAACCCCCCTTTTTACATACAAATCACGTCCATCTCATGTCACTTTTGGCCAAAATTAAACACCTTTTACAAACAAAATTTAAAACCCTCAAAACCTCTAAATTGGACCTAATCGTTAATTTAAAACGGGGGGCCTTAGTGCTAGATAAGATTGGTGATCGTGAACAAAGTTTTTACATTTCTCCAAGGGGACATAAAAATTAGGGTTTACAGTGCTCTTCTACTTCCAGCACTTTAATAAATCAGAACAAACACTGCTTCGTCTTTTTTAGTTATTTGGACATCTAATGAATTTTGGCCCTTTAATTTAATTCTTTAAATTCAGTTTTTTCAACTAGGGATTAATCGATAATCGAAAAAACCCCCGCCCTAGTTGATGGAAAAACCTTAGAACTGTAGACGGGTTGGGCCATAAACAAATTAGTATCTGTTCTTAACTGTTTTTAAGGGAACATACAACTTTGGGTTCAGGGGAGAAAATTTCAGAAGGTTTTTTACCTTCAAATTGATAAACTTTCTTCTCTTGTACTAAATCTTTAAGCTCTGCCACACTTTGAAAGCCTAAGATTTTAGCTAGGGCTCTGGGAAAAGTAAAACTCTCTTCTTTCTTTAGTGGAAAATGTATAAGAAATTCTGAGGTTTTTGCTTCGTTAATTTTAACAATATCCCAATATTCGCAAAGTACTTCTTTTAAAAGAAAAAAAGTTGTAGTAACCATCAGGTATTTGCACATGAGTTATTTGATGCCACCTCGTTACAAATATTGATCCAGTTATTTTGAGCCTTCTTCAGAATGTTAGCCCCCCATAACTTAAAACCCAATTTCTTTAAGGGCAATCCTAAACTCCCCCGCCAATTGACAATTGGGTACTTTTAAGAACACACGCTCGTTTTGTTGGTTTATAAATCCCTTTTTTTTTAACTATTTAAAAATTTTTTAAAAAAATGGAACCTTTTAAATATAACGAAAGTTATACGCCGTGGATGGGCCTTACTATTTTCATACCTCTCTTTCTAGCTTTAAAAATCAGAAAAACATGGCTTTCCATTTTTAGTTATTTTCAACCATGAATTTAATACCAAATTAATTCTTCCCAAAATTGCTCCCAAACCCATAATTAATAAAAAAACCCCCAAGTTGGAGCAAAATTAGACTGCTAAGGTAAACAAATGAAATTTTTTTTGGAAAAACAAAATTGGTTTTAAAAACAGAATTTATCTTTAAAATTATAACATCTTAAAACTTAAAATTTATCACTCTTAAACCTAGTTTTCAAGGCTAAGGAATTTTTTTTTCTTCTAATGGAAATTTTCATAAAAGATTTGCCCGAATTTTTAAATAAACCCCAAATTGTAAAACAAATTTTTAAAAAGCAAAAGTTTAAACCCTTGGATTTGTTTGACTTTTTTGATTCCTTTTGCTTCAAAAAATTTTTTCCCCCCAAAATTGTTTTACCCCCCAAAAAAAACCAATTTTTTTAAGGGGGGAAATTAATTAATTTTTTGGGGCCAAAAACAATTTTGTTTTTTTGGTTTATATAATGCGATCTTTTTTATAACTATTTTAAAAACTATTTAAAAAATGGAACCTTTTAAATATAACGAAAGTGCCACTTACAATATAGGAGCGTTTTAAAAACCCCAAATCTTTGGGACTTCAGCAATTTAACCATTGCAGTAGCCGAATCATATGGCTTCCAAGTCAGACTTGTAAACCCACTAACTAAATATTTAAATCCTCCAATAAATAATGATAGAGTACCATCAGCATGGTCATCTCGCCCTAGGGTTTTTTTTTTCCAGAATCAGTTAATTTTGCGATTTACTGCGAACTACTGGAGGGTGGTGTTTCATATGCAAACCATTTAAACCATCCCAATCTTTAGTAAGGGCAGTATATAACTTTCATGTTTAAATTACCAGTACAGACGAATACTAACTGAACTACAAGTCCCCCTTCCAAGCGACAACGCGTTTAATCCATTTAAAAGCCCAATGGACAATAATGCATATGAAAGAATCTGCAACAAATTTAACATTGATCCTTCAACTGATTTTAAGACAAAATTTTAGACCGCAATCATGGGTTAGGCCATTGTATTTGTGGGGCGAGGCGTAGGGGAATATCTTATGACTACTGGCCTGGCCACACCTCGTTTCAACCAGACAAAAAAAGTTCGATTGGGATCCATAGAACAAAAACATCCTAATGCTTGGGCAACATTTATTTTAGTTTAAAATTTTAAAGGCCTAACAATGCCAGGAGTGAAAAGGGACTCAATGACTCCATAAGGACATCGTTTGGTGTCTATTAGGAGCACAAGCACAGACAAGTCTAGCATCGTGGATCAGTTACAGGGTTTGATGCTAGAAAACAATTTCTACCCCAATTTAGAAGATGCTATTAACTCGGCTGTTGATTTGCCTGCCAGCTTTACAAAGGTATCAAGAGTTCTTGCACATGCTAGGTCAAAGGTTGACTTTGTTGTAGGTCTGGATTATACATGCTGCCCTCTGACCTTAGACTACAGATTGGCATGATACAGAATTATAAAATGAAATCCTCATAGCTGGAGACGACCAAAACTTAGGATGCAATCAAGCTTAAAGACAAGGCATGCGCCGTCCATTTTAAAAAAAAGTACCTACCCCTGAAGAAAGCGATCCAGTTATAAGCGCCCCACAGCCAAAAAGCAGCCCAGAAAGCACTCCACCTGTTAATGAAACCTCACACTGACAGTCACACTAGCGAAAAGACGCCCTTGTTTTATTTTTAACTTTTACTGGATTAGCTATACTTTATTTCACTAAAAATTAATCCAGCAGCTAGCATTCCTACGTCCACAGATGGTCAGCCATATAACCAGCTACCTACCTTTTGTAGACAAAACCCAACTAACAATACTCCCTATTATGCCAGGCAGAGCATCAAGCGCTTTGGCAGCTAACTTCTTTAATAGTTTGCTAGATGGTGTAATTGTTTTCTAATCCAACTTTTCCCAAAGGCTGAGGTTTTGGAGGTGTTACGGCCCTGTTGGTGCTGTGCCGGTAAAAGCATAAACGAGTGTAGAGATAGAAAAACCCAACGGCTGTTAATATACTAACTATTGTAATCCCTTTTCCCTGAACAGAGTCCTTATTCTTTCAGCTAGCATAGTGTTTTCATAAAGTATTCTGTTTATAGTTTCTCTTATTCTGCTTGTTTGTGATGCTAGCTGCGCTCTGTTAGTAGACAAACACTTCTAACCGGGCCCCGCCCTTTGTAGCATTAAATTTTGTATTTTCTGCTGTATTCTACCTTTTCTTCTCGCCCTAAATTGTTATCATCTGCATCACCCATTTTATTTTTTCTTCTTCTATCTCTCTATCCAACTCACAAGTTTTGCTAAATTGTTTGTTAGTTCACCTTAATTTCCGTTAAAGTCTCATTAAGCCCCAGGATTTCCCGCATAGGCAATGGAGAATCTTCAATTTTTTTTTTAACTGCATCTCATCATTAAAACTCGTTTCAATTTCTGCTATTAGTTCTTCTGCTCTTTGATTGATTATCTGTTTTGTTAATTGCATTCATCTGCTTCTTGAGTTAAATCTTGAAGAGGTATGTTTTGTATTTTAGATTGTGTTGGCAACTCTTCCCCCAAGTTCTGTAAAAGACTAACAGCTGCGGGTCTAAGCCCCAAAAGGGTTTTTAATTGTTCTGCCTTAGCAATAGGGAAAGTTTTCGTCAAATTGTGCTTATTTTAAAAACTTGTTTGGGTTTTGCGTTGAAGTAACCTTCGCGCGCTCTCCGACACCAGTTCTTATACACCATCTTCCTCAAAATCGTTAGGATCAAGCAGTCTGGTAGCTCTCGCCCTATGCTTCTATAGAATGATTGAATTCTTTCTGGCAATAGTTCTTGACGTTGGCTGGGGAGTAAAGAACCCATCCTTAAAGCTCTTCTTGCAATGAAGGACCCAGTTCTTCATCTTCATCTTCTTCACCAATAGGATCAATCGGGTCAAAATCTTCATCCATATTTTTTTTTATATTCTTTTTTGTTTTATAAAAAATGAACTCTTTACGGTTGTGACCTCGATCCATACAGAAAAGAGAAGGAACCCCATGGCAAAAAAGGGTATAAGGCAGACTGTAATTAGTGTAAATACTCCATCAACAGTTCAGCCTGGACAAACTTTAACAGTTATGTTCCCCGATCTTGGCGCTGACGATTTTTATAATGCCAGGCACTGCTAAACTTTCATTAAAAATAGATATTACATCGGCAGATCCTAATGCTACTGTGTTGCTAATTTAGGCAGGGCTATCGTTAATCATATAGTAATCAAACTGGAGGGAAAAGGGTCTTTTTACTAAACGGGCAGACATTTTTGCCCTCTATTCGACCTATGGCTACCTAAAAAAGAAAGAAAAGAGAAAGTTTATCAGGGAATACAAAGTCCAAATGGTCTCAAGCACAGGCTTAAAGCGGAGGATGCAAAGAACGATGTTAAAGATGAGGCAGTAGCAGAAGCATTTGGAAAACAGATTTGCATCCCTCTAGATTTTGAGCTTTTAAAGACGCATATGCCATATTACCAAGGGCGCACTAAAAGAAAAATTATTTAATGATCTGACATTTAATCCTAGGGGTTTTCTGTCGTTCTGTCTGAAGACCCTGAAGCAAAAATACGCAGTTAGGGGACATCTTTTCTTGAGTTTGATGTTGTTACTAACCCTGGACTGGCCAGAAAAATTTCTTACCCAGTATAAAAGTAAACAGTTTTTTATTATGAAAACGTTATACACCCCATTACAGAAATTTGAAACAAGCGAGACTCTCTCTGGAACATACATCTAAATCCGTCTCTGAAGTCTTTAAAGGAATTTTGTTATTATTTACTGAAGAACAACTCCTTTTCAGAGAGAATCAGAAGCGTTTTATAATCCAAAAATGAAGAAGGTTGACTGTGCAAATAAATGGCAAGTTGATCAGTTGTATTCAGGTCGCGGACTTTTACCTCACCAACACTTTGATGAAATAAGAAAGTTGTTCGCTGGAGGTAGGCAAAGGGATCCTGCAGTTGATCGTGTATGTAAAAAACTTCGCCTTTATGATGGTTTAAGGGCTCGAAGACTACTTTAATAACCAAATATGGGCTGTGGTTGGTTTTAGATCCACATTTGACAACAGATTGTTTGGAAGTGGAGAAAGGGTAGGGCAAGATGGTATAAAAATAAATATTCACAAGAAAGCAGATGGAAACGCCCCAATAAAAATGCATGTTTTTAAGGGTTTTTGATGCTCAGTTAAACATTGAAGAAACAGGTTAAAAGATGTGGCTTATTAAAATGCAGAAGAAATATTCTAATAAAAAAAAGATGGATAGCTTAAAGTTTCTGCCAAAAGATCCACCCCTGTTTCTCTTATCTGCGGGATTTTCTGGGTGTGGGAAAACTGTCTTCGTACTTGATTTGTTACAAACAATATACAGGTTTCATTACGAGCACATTGTTATATTTCTGCACAACCATTAAGCACAACAAGTTCTTACAAAGAAAGGAAGTTTATTTGGACAGACGAAAATATATTTTTAGTTGATCCTAGCGACAAGCCTAAGCGACTGTTTAGAACATTACTATAGGGCTATTTGGGAAACTGAAAACGCTGTTTTTTTATTGATGACTTTCCCGCTGAACGGCATTGTTAAAAAAAGAAAAGGGTCTGTCAAAGCTAGCCTTTAGTGGGCGCCACGCCTTGTTTCTGTGTGGCTTTTAACTCAAAATAACAATGCTGTCTTAAAAGACTTTAGATCGCAGTTAAAATCGGTTGTATTATTTTACACTAATGGACAAAGATAGTTTTGAAGAATGTTTAAGTGAAATTAAATAAGGGACAAAGATGAGGGTAAAAAAAAAATAAAAGAGCGGTTAGAAAAATCTAAGCCGCTAAGTATGCTTACGTACTGACCCCCAGTTCAATACGTTTGTTTATTATAATTGTTTATTATTGATTGCTTATAACAATTTTTTTATTATAATTTAATATATTAAAAAGAATGTCTCGGGGGCCGAATCAAAGTGCAGCTAGCTCCTAAATGCACTGCAGTAGAGTAAAAGACCCAGCAGACACAACTGAGTTTGATCTAAAAGGAGTTCCCGGAAATGTTTATGGATTTGAATACACAGTGATGGAGTTTACAAACGAAGAGAAATTGAAGACAAAAAAAGACAGCCCAAAATCCTACCCTAGAAGAGAAAAAGAAATTTAAGGGCAAACGACTTTGGCAAACATGATTCAAAATTCATAAAAGAGAGAATGCTTGGGGGTTGCTTCCTGAAAATTGCTTGGGAAATTTAAAATTTGAACTACGAACCCCCAATGTATACTTTGATAAGAACAACAATTTTAGAAAGGCTTTGAATGCAGGCCCTTTCTTGTTAGCCGAGTTCCAGGAACACAACATAAAAAACGATTGAAATAACTAAGCGAGGTTCTGAAAAATATGCTACAGAGAAAGAGTCCCTTTGTGAAGTGGGGGGTGACACCGTTGGGCTTAGAATTTACCCAACGCTACAGGTTTCTACCTAGGCAAATTTACGATGATTTTTCGCTTATTTATTACTCCCAGGGAGGGTGATACTAGTTTGCCAGAACATACGGTAATCAGAGGCATACAAATAAAAGGGTGAAACTTGGTACTCCTCTTAAGCTGTTATTGCAATTACTAAAAATGGGGATGAAATAAACACCCTTTTAAAACATCTGACAAGGTTACTATAATGGTTGACAAAGACAAACTAACAGTTTCTCGACTTTATTTTCATTAAATATGTTGATTTTATTGCGTTTTACTCTGTTGTTTAAGTGCTGCCAGAAGGATTAATAAAAATATGTATAAGATTAATTTAAAAAAATAATCTTATTTAAAAAATGGAGGTTCAACAGTTTTGGTTAAAACAAATAACTGAACTTAAAAAGGAAATAGAAAGCGACTTGGATAAGTATAGGGTTACTAGAAAGAAATATGCTAAAGCTTTTAAATACTCTTTCTTATGTAATTAAAAGGCTATCAGCTGTAGTAGCATAAGTGCTGGGTCTAGTGTTGCTGTTGTAGTACTGGGTTTGGGGCGCCAGCCTCTTTAGCATTAGGGAGTCTTGGTTTAGGTTTAGGCGCTGTGTCTATGATTGTAAGTGCTGTTTTAAAAAAAATTAACTCCTAAATTACAAAAGCACACTGCCCTTGTAGCCTAGCATCAGCAAAAACTTTGTTCATTAAGATTAAGAATAAGCAAATCACTACAGGATGAAAACATTAAAGGACGAAGAATTTCAGAAGCTTATGGCTGACGGTGAGGATTACAGGCGACAGAAAATTGAACTTCAAAGGAGTGGAGAAAGACTTTTACTTCACGCAGGTAGACACTGATGCAATTAAACAGAACATTGAAAAACAAACACATGATCGGTTAAACCCAAAATAGACAAAAAAAATGGTTTACAGACTTAGATGTCCTAAAACTATTAACACCGGCGGGACTGAATGACTGGCCTGCATTCTCATGGCTAGTCTAATATTGATTACATCCTCCACCACCGCTGGCAAGTGAATCAATGGCCTACACAGGTTTGCCGAGTAGTATTGATCGCAGGTCAAGAGCTGTCGTCTGCTATTCAGCTGGTCGAGTCATGGTCGGTCGAGACATGCGCACTAAAAAAATCTGTTATTGATGTTAGAATTTCTGTACGACTACTTTAAACCGCGGTACCCAGAAGCAAGAGTCCTTTACACAGACACTGACTCTTTTATTCTAGACGTCCCCACAGAAGACTTTTACAAAGACTTAGAAACAGAAGTAGCTAAAGGGGCTGATGGATGGTACGACACATGCGACTATCCAAAAGACAGTCCTTTACTTTCAACTGTAAACAAGAAAGTGATTGGAAAGATGAAGGATGAACTTAATGGGACAGTTATCAAAGAATATGTTGGTTTGCGGTCGAAGATGTACAGCGTTGCTAGCCAGACTTCTGTAATGAAGAAAGCTAAGGGCATAAGTAAAGAAGTTGTCATAAAAAATATATCTCACGACAACTACAAGCAAGCTCTCTTTGAAAACAAAGTATTTTATCACACAAATGTTAATCTGCGCTCTACTCTCCATCAAGTAAACACAACTGCTGTTAATAAGAAATCACTAGTCTCTAACAATAACAAGAGAACTTACGTCAATCCTGAGTTTCATATGCTGTAGGTCATTGGAGAACTTTAAAAGATTAACTTAATGACTTGGCTTGTACTTAACTTAAGAACCTAACTTGTACTTAACTTAAGAACATAACAAGAACTTACTTAAGAACCTAACTAGTACTTATTTAAGAACCTAACTAGTACTTAAAACAAGAACTTATTTTTTTGTACTTTACTTGTAATTTACTTGCACTTCACTTAAAAAGTACTTTCTATAACTAACTTAACTTGTACATATCTAGTTCTTAACTTGTACTTTATTTAGTTCTTAAAAAACTATTCCATAGAAAATGGGGTCTACAACAGGAGGTTGCTCTTTTTTTGCAGAAGTTGGTTCTTCTTTTTTTACTGGCTTTGTGGGGGTTTGTGACTTTGCTGCTAAGTATGGCAATGGACATTTGTATGCTAAAACTCCCCCACCAACAACAACAGCTCCCAATACATAATAATACATCTTATCGTTTGTTTGTGATTGTGTTGTTGTTAATTGGGTTGTTGTTGCTGGTGGCGATGTTGTATTACTATCTAATAATTTTTGTTTTGCTGATTGGTTTGCTTTTTGCAGTCTGTTCCATTCAGCTAGTTTACGCCTGGCCTCATACGTCCAGGATTTTTAGTTTTAGTAACATTACTCACTTGCGGTACATTCACTTGTGGTACATTCACTTGTGGTACATTCACTTGATCCTGTGGACTGTCCTGCAGTGTCTTCTTCTCCTGATCGCTCATTTTTTTATTGCGATTAAATTTAATTTGATCAAAATTAATATGATTAAAAGTAATTAATCCATGATGAATGGACATAACATAGTCCCAAATCTGTAATACATGTCACACGCAAGAGTTTCTAGTGACTTGTTTAAAACTGGATCTTGTGATAAGTCGTATTTTAAATCTTCTTCTGAATCAACCGGCGCCATCTTACTTACTAACTTAGCATATAAACTAATCATTGTCTGTCCCACCGATCTAACCATTTTTGACCCTAGCTGTGCTTCGTACCTAGCGTAGTACTTCTCAACGTCTGAAGTAGGCAGTTGCTGAATCTGTTCAATACTTAGTTCAATACCTAAATACTGTTTAGTTTTTCCACAAGCGGCCAGAGAGTATAATCTTTCTTTATGGCAGTTGTCTGCTGAGTAGCCTACGGAGTAGTCTGCTTGCTCCTCACACTTTAATAGTTCGTCACAATCCATTTTTAAAAACAATAAAAAATAATATAATACTTTTAAAACCATGAGTTTAACGCTGGTTAATTATGCAGTGTCTATCGTTGGTGTTATAGTTTATTCAACCCTTGCAAAATGTTTGTTAGGAATAAAACCACCCAACATGGGAAAGATAGAAGATTCGCCAAAACTAGTTGCAACCTTTTTTTAGCTTTAACAACAAAAGATTATTTGATTAAAAAGCACATAGACAGCCTTTCGTATTGTGATTATTTTAATTATTTTTTTAGTTAATAAAAAGATGAGTGAAAAAACGATTATCAATACGATTTACCACTCTGCTGTAATTAGCGGCCTTAGTATAGGTTATGGTGTGTTAACAAAAAAACATGTTTAAAATGAAGCCGGCGGATCTAGGAAGGCTAGACATTGAGGACGTTGTTAAGGTTATAGTTGTAATTACTGCAGGGATTGCGTCAAAAGACTTTCTTGTTACACAGGGGATTATCCCAGAAAATATTAATACACAGAAAGATTAATCTAGAAAATATTAATTTATAAAAAGATGTCTGGAGTAGTTATGATGGTAGGAGGAGCTATTGTTAATGCCTTGGCATTCTCTGGAAGCAATTATATGTTTAGTAAATTGTGGTCCGACGAAGAGAGAGAACGGCATAACAAGGCAATGAAAGAGTTAGTAAGGCAAGAGACGCTTATGAGAAAAGACGAATTGCTCACTTAGACTTTATTAATAAAAAGTTAAGAGAACAGGGACATGCAGAGCACACATTTACAGACGTTGATGAGGCAATGAATGAGTATTACTTAGTGACAGGAAAGAAGTTTCTAACAACACCGCCTCCAGAACTGTCTGACTTTTATGAACCATCAGAAGAACAGAAAATAGCAGAAATTGGTTTTTGTGGGTGCTATGGGAGCAATCTATATTCTCGCATATTCAATCTAAAAATTATAGTTAAAATGTAATAAAAAACAGTTAAAATGTAATAGAAGATAGTTAAAATATGGACAAAATATATTATTCTCCTAAAGGGTATTGGAAAGGAAAGACTGCTATTGAAAAACTGAATAAAGCTGCTAGAGTGTCTGAATCAGATGCAAAAGACTGGCTTTCAAAACAGGCAATTTGGCAAATATATTTGCCTGCCCCAAAAAAATAATAAGGCCTAGATTTGTTAATTCAGTTCCTAATGGCACCCACCAGATGGACTTGTTGTATCTTCCACATGACAAAGTTAGAAGAAAAAAGTTTAAGTATGCTCTGACAGTTGTTGACATGGCTTCAAGATACAAAGACGCTGAACCTTTAACAGATAAAAGCTCAACTGCTGTGGCTGTAGCTTTACAACAAATATACATGCGAGGCCCATTAAAGTATCCTAGGATGATTCAAGTTGATGATGGAAAAGAGTTTAAAGGGTCTGTAAACCAGCTGTTTTTAAAACAGCATGTTACAGTTAAGAGAGGGATCCCAGGCAACCATCGATCACAAGCCCTAGTAGAAAACTTTAATAAGAATCTAGCTGAACGCCTGTTTACCTATCAATATCACAGAGAAATTATGGACAGAACGCGTAACACAGAATGGGTTAGGAGATTGCCAGCAGTCTTACGCGCCATGAACAATGAAGAATTTAAAGCAACAGGCCTTAAACCAGTAAACGCGATCAAATTAAAAAAAATTAGCATTACTGAAGATGTTCAGGGGACTCAAAAACTCTTGCCGTTTGGACTAAAAGTAAGATACTTGTATGCTCCTGGAGAGGCAGAAGGCGATGTTAGAATTAGAGCCACAGACCCCATATGGAGCGTAGATGTACATGAAGTTGAGCGAATTATGAAAACAACCCTCCCGTATATTATTTAAGAGAGAACCTCTCTTCTAAAAAGCCTGCCCCTAAAAGATCGTTTGTTCGTGAAGAGCTGCAAGTTGTCCTGTAATTTTTATGTCCTTGGAGAGAATGTAAATATCTTTGTTCACGATCACCCTATCTTATCTTGCACGTAAGCCCCGTTTTAATGTACTGATTACGTCAATTTTAGAGGTTTTGAGGTGTTAATTTTGTTTGTGAAAAGGTGTTAATTTTGGCCAAAACTGATATAGATGGACGTGATTTGTATGTGAAAAGGGGGGGGGGGGGGGGGGGGGGTTTCGTGCAAGATAAGATGGGTGAGCTTGAACGAAGATATTTACATTCTCTGGGTGTCCATTTGGATAGTACGCTGTCCATGAATGTCCAGATCGGTCACCTGTGGCGTTCAGCCTATTTGACTTTGAGAAAGATCGCGTCAATTCGCTCATATCTTACACAGAAAGGGACTGCCCAACTTATCTGTTCCCTCATCATGTCAAAACTCGACTACTGTAACAGTATTCTTGCCGGTCTTCCCACTGTCGATATAAACCGACTTCAACGTATACAAAACAACACAGCCAGACTTGTTTTCCAAATGTCCAAAAGAACCCACACTACACCTCTATTAGTTAGACTACATTGGCTTCCCATTCATGCGCGCATTCAGTATAAACTCGCAACACTTGCCTTCCGACACTTCGATGAAACATTGCCTGCTTATCTTTCCAAACACTTGTCACTTATCAACCCTCTCGCACTCTCCGCTCTAGCAGTGACAAACTTCTCAAGCTTCCCCTCATGAAACTGAAATCCTTTGGCCAACGTTCTTTCAGTTATCAAGCCCCCCTTGTCTGGAACTCCCTCCCCTCCCATCTCTGCTCTTCACAGACTCTCTCTGCGTTCAAATCTGGTCTCAAAACGCATCTCTTTCAGAAGTCATTTTGTCTTTCTTCATAGCGTACGAGTTAATGCGTGTTTCCCATGCATTCTCCATGTGCCTCTTGTATGTGCACGCGCGCTTCCGTGCCTGAATGCTTGTGTGCTTTTGCGTGTGTGTGTTCGTGTGTGTGCGTTTACGCGCGTGGGTTTTTGTTGTTCGTGTTGAGTTTGCCCTTTGTGTGGTGTGTGTGTGGGGGGGGGGGGGGGGGGGGGGGGGAGGTGCTCCCTTCTGCATGTTTTATATTGTATCCCGTGCAGTGTTCACGAAATTGGGAGGCGGGTGGGGGTGGGTGGTGGTGATGGGGGTTGGTTCTTTTCTTCTATTCCCAAATTCTTGTCGAGCGTTGTTCATATAATGTCGTGTGTGTGGGGTGGCGGTGTGTGTGTGTGTGGGGGGGGGAAGGATAGAGTGGGAGGGGGTGGGATGTGGCTTGTGCATCTGTTTTAGTGCTTGCTTTGTGACCTATTGTTTGATGCCTTTTTCCCATATTGTGCAATGTTAATGGAAACTTTTATTTTTCCTGTATTGTAAAGCGCTCTGAGGATGAGTCTTCTCTCATCGAAGAGCGCTATATAAGCTCGATTTATTATATATATAATATATATATATATATATTATATATATATATATATATATATATATATATAGATATATAGATAGATAGATAGATAGATAGATATTCTGAAATGTAATATAAAGTTGAAGCTTTTTGCCCAGTAATACTTAGGCAAAAATGAATTAAAATATACAAAAAACAAAACAAGCACAAATAAGTCAACAAAAGGATATTCAAAGCGAGAAAGAGAGAGAGAGAGAGAGAGAGAGTGAGAGAGAGAGAGAGAGAGAGAAGAGAGAGAGAGAGATGGGTGGGAGAGACAGACAAAGAGAGGAGGAGGTGGAGGAGAGGAGGAGGAAGGAGGGAGGCAGAAAGATGAAGTGAGGAAATAGAGAAAGAGACAAACAGAGAATCAGACAGGCCAGCTGACCCAGAGAGACTATCGAGCAGTCACCGGCTGTGACATTAAGCTCACCATGGTGCCTGGAAGATAATGGAGGTAATCACTCAGTCAGGGGCAGACCACTTGTAGAAGACGTCTGATCCTCTCAGAGTAATCTGATTTCCAATCTGAGTTCTCCACCTTTTATAGAAGCTGTTTCGTCAGCCTGTTGCCCCTAGGCACCACTCTTCAGCTTGTCACAGCTGGATGAAGTTCCACCGCTGTTTCAGTCACGTGTCACTGCTGCCCTGGTGTCTGTCTGTATGGCGTATCTTGGTCTCAAAAGATCGTGATGATTTTTTTCATGAGCAGATTACCAAGTATTTATCAACGAAAAAGAAACGAACGAGTGACTATGTTCCATAAATATAAATTTCGTGCCAGGTTAAGATTTCCCTTGTGGTGAGCAACAAAATGCCAGGCAAAGTTGAATCCATCTTGACGATTGTGGAAATGCCTAGTCTACTGATAACGTCTAGAAGAATCCAGCAATGATTTCAAATGCATGTTTCGTGTGTGCTTTTAAAATGTCGCAGATATCATCTGTATTTATTTCAGTTTGAATCAATTCTCATCTGTACACTCCACAGCAAACGCTGAACGTGGCATGATTTCTGGGGAAAGTCATGATGGAACAGAACTACAGACTACAGGTGAGGATCTCTGTGGATTCACTGATGTTGTGTCTGAACTCCTGGCTTTTCTTTGTGCCTGTCATCAAGTTGTGTGACGGAACGTGCATTGTAGAGAGGGGTGAATGAGGTGTGTCCGTGGTGTGTGTGTGTGTGTGTGTGTGTGTGTGTGTGTGTGTGTGTGTGTGTGTGTGTGTGTGTGTGTGTGTGTGTGTGTGTGTGTGTGTGTGTGTGTGTGTGTCCGTGTGTGTGTGTGTGTGTTGTGTGTGTGTGTGTGTGTGTGTGTGTGTGTGTGTGTGTGTGTGTGCGCGTGCGCGTGTGTGTGTGTTGTCTGTCTGTCAAAATAAAAGAATTTTTTGTGTTGAGCAATTACTTGGGATTACTGTATCTGATTCATCAGTCATGGAAGAAGAAAGCCTGCAGATACTAGACCACTTGTGACCAGGGCAAACACAACGTCTTGAAGTCTGCAGTTCATGCTGATCCCAAAGCTCTCTGGCCCTGATAAAGGCTCTCAGCTCCAGTCCAGTAATCAACAACTGTGCAAGGCAATGGCTGGCTGTCCCATCTGGCTCCTGATAACGCTCTCAGCTCCAGTCAGTAATCAACAACTGTGCAAGGCAATGGCTGGCTGTCCCGTCTGGCCCCTGATAAAGGCTCTCAGCTCCAGTCCAGTAATCAACAAGTGTGCAAGGCAATGGCTGGCTGTCCCATCTGGCCTCACTGACACTGCACCCACTGTCGCCAAGCAAAGCTGAAGCTGCCTTGAGATCCATCCTGGAGTAATGCAAAGTGGATGAAGCAAGGCCTTCTAACCGTCGTTGGGACAACATCGTTAGACCACACCAGCCCACGCTGAAGACTGGCAGAACATGGACACTTCTGGACACAGCGGGCGTGACAACAGAAACGGTTACGGTCGAGAAAGAGCAGGACGTACAGAAATCAGACTTGGGTTAGCTTCAATAGAAATGAGGTGGGTGACACGCCCACGCCGTTTATCCATAAAATGTTGTTGCATAAAACCCTTTTAAATGAATAGTTTGCAGACAGAAAGACAGATGCAGAAAGCTGGAATAGATGTAGCAATAGGGAAAGACAACTGCAGGGAAATGAATAGTTATGAACAAGAGAAAAAAACACATACGTGGTCCTGAATAGGGCCTAATTATGAAAATAAAAAGGGTTAACGTTAACAACCCATCGTTTTGCGGTCGTCGGAGCTGTGAACGGTCAGAGGCACACTATATCCGGGTCACAGGTGATGAAACCACCGAGCCTTTTCCTTCCTTCCGCTGCCTCCACCTTCCCCGACCTAAAATCAGGTAAGTCTTTACAGTGTATCAGGTAGGTCTTTACACTGAACCAGGTAGGTCTTTACACTGAATCAGGTAGGTCTTTACACTGAATCGGGTAGGTCTTTACAAGGTAGACCTTTACACTGAATCAGGTAGGTCTTTACACTGAATCAGATATGTCTTTACACTGAATCAGATAGGTCTTTACACCTGGGTGCACATAGACCATTTTTAATCTGAAACCACAGGTGGTTTGACTCACGACAGTCAGCTCAGTAGGCAAAGGCTCTGACCATTGGATCCTGGCCTTTCTGACAAGACAGACAAAGGCTATGACCATTGGACTCCTGGTCCTTCTGACAAGACAGACAAAGGCTATGACCATTGGACTCCTGGCCCTTCTGACAAGACAGACAAGGCTTGACATTGGACTCCTGGCCCTTCTGACAAGACAGACAAAGGCTCTGATCATTGGACTCCTGGCCCTTCTGACAAGACAGACAGACAAAGGCTGTGACATTGGACTCCTGGCCCTTCTGACAAGACAGACAGACAAAGGCTGTGACACTGGACTCCTGGCCTTCTGACAAGACAGACAGACAAAGGCTGTGACCATTGGACTCCTGGCCCTTCTGACAAGACAGACAGACACAGGCTGTGACCATTGGACTCCTGGCCCTTCTGACAAGACAGGCAAAGGCTCTGACCATTGGACTCCTGGCCCTTCTGACAAGACAGACAGACAAAGGCTCTGACCATTGGACGCCTGGCCCTTCTGACAGACAGACAGACAAAGGCTATGACCATTGGACTCCTGGCCCTTCTGACAACACAGACAAAGGCTCTAACGCTTGGATCCTGGCCCTTCTGACAAGACAGACAGACAAAGGCTCTGAACATTGGACTCCTGGCCCCTCTGACAAGACAGACAAAGGCTATGACCATTGGACTCCTGGCCTTCTGACAAGACAGACAAAGGGCTCTGACCATTGGACTCCTGGCCCTTCTGACAAGACAGACAAAGGCTATGACCATTGGACTCCTGGCCATTCTGACAAGACAGACAGACAAAGGCTCTGAACATTGGACTCCTGGCCCTTCTGACAAAGACAGACAGACAAAGGCTATGACCATTGGACTCCTGGCCCTTCTGACAAGACAGACAGAGGCTCTGACCATTGGGACTCCTGGCCTTCTGACAAGACAGTCAGACAAAGGCTATGACCATTGGAATCCTGGCCTTCTGACAAGACAGACAAAGGCTATGACCATTGGACTCCTGGCCCTTCTGACAAGACAGACAAAGGTTCTGACTATTGGACTCCTGGCCCCTCTGACAAGACAGACAGGCAAAGGCTATGACCATTGGACTCCTGGCCCTTTGACAAGACAGACAGACAAAGGCTATGACCATTGGACTCCTGGCCCTTTTGACAAGACAGACAAAGGCTCTGAACATTGGACTCCTGGCCCTTCTGACAAGACAGACAGACAAAGGCTATGACCATTGGACTCCTGGCCCTTCTGACAAGACAGACAGACAAAGGCTATGACCAAAAAATAAAATAAATGCATTTAGAATTTAAAATAGAAGCATTTATTTTATTTTTTCCCCATATAAGCTTGCTGAAGGCTCATTTTGAGAGCATTTATTTTATTTTTTCCCCATCCACCCACTCAAGCACATACTGTTAGTTAGGCAGAATCATCTGCCACTGCAGGTATGAATGCGTATCTCCCCCTATTTCTTCAATCTAAGACATAAGAGCAAGCTTTGTTTATAATTCAATATTTCTTGCAGTCATTGCAACACCAAGCTGCTCTGTAAGTTGCTGGAACGGTGCTCGGTACTTTATCCTTGGAATTTATTAGTTTGTTGTATTTTAGTCCCTTGCGGATTCATTCCAAGAACTGGCCTCAGCACTTGTGTCTTAGAGGATATCTTTTTATATTTTCTACTTTTCACAAGAAAATGTAGCTTGTTTTGCTCTTTCATGATTTTCTTTTGCTTCTTAGATGGCACCTTTGGTTGGTTTTTTGAAAACTCAAAAAACATACTACAGTATTGCGCACCAGCCTTTTCTGGGATTGCATTCTTCTTAAAACTGAAAAGGCAGAGGAGGTCAAATTACCACTTTCCGCGGTCACTGAGGAGAAACCACCAAGTTTCGAAATATCGGTATATATGACCAGGAGTTATATGTTAGTGAGTTTCCCTCCCTATCGGAGGATGTCTCTCCCCTTGGAGAATATAAGCTTGCTGAAGGCTCATTTTGAGAAGCATTTATTTTATTTTTTCCCATCCACCCACTCAAGACATACTGTTAGTTAGGCAGAATCATCTGCCACTGCAGGTATGAATGCGTATCTCCCCTATTTCTTCAATCTAAGACATAAGAGCAAGCTTGTTTATATATTCAATATATATATTTATATATATATATATATATATATATATATATATATTATATATATTTGTTAAATGATATTAAAACAAGGGGTCGAGCACTTTTAAAGTCATTTTAGGCTTTTTAATTATATCATCTATATATATATATTATATATATTATATTTT
>CM031629.1:32431459-32448959 GCA_018398815.1 Conus ventricosus | reverse complement strand
GGGCCTAATTATGGAAATAACAAGGGTAACGTTAACAATCCCATCGTTTTGCGGTCGTCGGAGCTGTGAACGGTCAGAGGCACACTACATCCGGGTCACAGCGTGATGGAATCACCGAGCCTTTTCCCTCCTTCCGCTGCCTCCATCTTCCCCGACCTGAATCAGGTAGGTTTTTACACTGAATCAGACAGGTCTTTACACTGTAATCAGGTAGGCCTTTACACTGAATCAGACAGGTCTTTACACTGAATCAGGTAGGCCTTTACACTGAATCAGATAGGTCTTTACACTGAATCAGGTAGTCTTTACACTGAATCAGATAGGTCTTTACACTGAATCAGATGGGTCATTACACTGAATCAGGTAGGTCTTTACACTGAATCAGGTAGGTCTTTACACTGAATCAGATAGGTCTTTACACTGAATCAGATATAGTCTTTACACTGAATCAGATAGGTCTTTACACTTGGGTGGACAAAGAGTTCATCTTCCCCGACATGAATCAGGTAGGGTCTTTACACCTGGGTGGACAGAGAGGGTTTTCAATCCGACCTCACAGGTGGTTTGAACTCACGACAGTCAGCTCCGCAGGCAAAGGCTCTGACCATTGGACTCCTGGCCCTTCTGACAAGACAGACACACAAAGGCTCTGAACATTGGACTCCTGGCCCTTCTGACAAGACAGACAAAGGCTCTGTACCATTGGACCCTGATCCTTCTGACAAGACAGACAGACAAAGGTTCTGACCATTGGACTCCTGGCCCTTCTGACAAGACAGACAGATAAAGGCTCTAACCATTGGACTCCTGGCCCCTCTGACAAGACAGACAGACAAAGGCTCTGACCATTGGACGCCTGGCCCTTCTGACAAGACAGACAAAGGTTCTGACCATTGGACTCCTGGTCCTACTGACATGACAGACAAAGGCTCTGACCATTGGACTCCTGGCCCTTCTGACAAGACAGACAGATAAAGGCTCTGACCATTGGATCCTGGCCCCTCTGACAAGGACAGACAGACAAGGCTCTGACCATTGGACGCCTGGCCCTTCTGACAAGACAGACAAAGGTTCTGACCATTGGACTCCTGGTCTTCTGACAAGACAGACAAAGGCTCTGACCGTTGGACTCCCGGTCCTTCTGACAAGACAGACAAAGGCTCTGACCATTGGATCCTGGCCCTTCTGACAAGACAGACAGACATATAGGCTCTGACCATGGAGTCCTGGTCCTTCTGAACAAGACAGACAAAATGCGCTGACCGTTGGACTCCTGGTCATTCTGACAAGACAGACAAAGGCTCTGGCCATTGAACTCCTGGTCCTTCTGACAAGACAGACAAAGGCTCTGACCATTGGACGCCTGGTCCTTTTGACAAGAGAGACAAAGGCTCTGACCATTGGATCCTGCCCTTTGACAAGACAGGACAAAGGCTCTGACCATTGGACTCTGGTCCTTCTGACAAGAGAGACAAAGGCTCTGACCATTGGACTCCTGGTCCTTCTGACACGACAGACACACAAAGGCTCTGACCATTGGACTCCTGGCCTTATGACAAGACAGACAAAGGCTCTGCCCATTCGACTCCTGGCCCTTCTGACAAGACAGACAAAGGCTCTGACCATTCGACTCCTGGCCCTTCTGACAAGACAGACAAAGGTTCTGACCATTGGACTCCTGTCCCTTCTGACAAGACAAACAAAGGTTCTGGCCATTGGACTCCTGTCCCTTCTGACAAGACAGACAAAGGTTCTGGCCATTGGACTCCAGGCCCTTCTGACAAGACAACAGACAAAGGCTCTGACCATTGGACTCCAGGCCCTTCTGACAAGACAGACAGACAAAGGCTCTGACCATTGGACTCCTGGCCCTTCTGACAAGACAGACAGATAAAGGCTCTGACCATTGGACTCCTGGCCCCTCTGACAGACAGACAGACAAAGGCTCTGACCATTGGACTCCTGGCCTTCTGACAAGACAGACAAGGCTCTGACCATTGGACTCCAGGCCCTTCTGACAAGACAGACAGATAGAGGCTCTGACCATTGGACTCCTGGCCCCTCTGACAAGACAGACAGACAAAGGCTCTGACCATTGGACTCCTGGCCCTTCTGACAAGACAGACAAAGGCTCTGACCATTGGACTCCAGGCCCTTCTGACAAGACAGACAAAGGTTCTGACCATTGGACTCCTGTCCCTTCTGACAAGACAAACAAAGGTTCTGGCATTGGACTCCTGTCCCTTCTGACAAGACAGACAAAGGTTCTGGCCATTGGACTCCAGGCCCTTCTGACAAGACAGACAGACAAAGGCTCTGACCATTGGACTCCAGGCCTTCTGACAAGACAGACAGACAAAGGCTCTGACCATTGGACTCCTGGCCCTTCTGACAAGACAGACAGATAAAGGCTCTGACCATTGGACTCCTGGCCCCTCTGACAAGACAGACAGACAAAGGCTCTGACATTGGACTCCTGGCCCTTCTGACAAGACAGACAAAGGCTCTGACCATTGGACTCCAGGCCCTTCTGACAAGACAGACAGACAAAGGCTCTGACCATTGGACTCCAGGCCCTTCTGACAAGACAGACAGACAAAGGCTCTGACCATTGGATTCCTGGCCCTTCTGACAAGACAGACAAAGGTTCTGACCATTGGACTCCTGGTCCTACTGACAAGACAGACAAAGGCTCTGACCATTGGACTCCTGGTCCTTCTGACAAGACAGACAAAGGCTTGACCATTGGACTCCTGGCCCTTCTGACAGACAGACGAAGGCTCTCACCATTGGACTCCTGGCCCTTCTGACAAGACAAACAAAGGCTCTGACATTGGACTCCTGGCCCTTCTGACAGACAAACAAAGGCTCTGACCATGGACTCCTGCCTCTTTCTGACAAGACAGACAAGTCGGTGGCTGTGAATATTCATGGTTACACAGAAAAACGAAGACAAGAAAGTGAAAACAATGAAGGCAATATGGAAAGACAAATTTGAAAACTGCAATAGATCCGACAATAAAGAAGGCCAAATTGAGAGGAAAGTGAAACAACTGAGGTAATACGGAACGACAGAATAGAAAAAGGAACAGATCCGACAACAAAGAAAGACACATTCAGGAAAGTTATGTAATGAAGGCGATACGGAAAAGACAGAATAGAAAGTGGAATAGACTCGGCAAAAAAAGAAACAAAACTAAAAAAGGACAAATATAGAACAGTGAAATCAGAAGGCAATACGGAAAGACAATAGAAAATGCAATAGATTCGACGATTAGACAAAGACAAGAAAAGAGGAATGATCCTAGCGACACGGAAGAACAAAATAGAAAATGGAAAAACATACGACAGAACAGAAAGACACATACAGGAAAGTGGGAAGAATTACGACAAATAAAGAAAGACAAGTGCCGCAGGTGAAACTGATGCGACAAGACAGGAAGACATAATGCAGGATAGGGAAAAGCTATTGACAAAGCAGGTAGTGGAATGCGTGCAGCAATACAGAAAGATTGTGCAAGAAAACAGTGGTGACAACACAGAACACCACGTGTGGGAAAGTGGACTAATTCATGGCCACACAGAAAGACAACATCAGAAAATGGTGTAGGTACGGCAACAACGAAGAATAAACGCAGAATGGGAATAGAGACGGCAACACAGAACGACAAATACAGGGTAGTGAAAAGTTAGGCCGATACAGAAAGAAAAAATGCAGATAAGTCAAAAATTAGGGCAGTTCTTTTCTAGAAGTAAAAGCTCCTCCTTTATAAATGTCTACAGCACATGACAAGAGTTATCATTACTTCTCCATCATGGCTATACCCTATGAAAGTCACCGTTGGGTTGCGGGGTACCCTTTTAACGAGGACAGTTAAATTCAGTCTTTTGACACAAGAAAGAACCATATGTCTAGTCGCCAATGCTGGCTGAAAGGTGATTCATAATGGAACATTAAATGAAGCTGCAGCTTGTAGTTAATGACTTGTTCGAGTTGCGCATATGCTCCATTCCACTATTTTTTCTTGTCTTTTCTTTACTTTTTTCGTTTATTCTTTTTTTAATTAAATGGGTTTGCTTAAACGATCCGGCTTCTGTGTGCGTGCGTTGCATGCCTACGTGCGTTGTGCGTGACTGTGTGCATGCATGCATGCGTGCGCGTGTGTGCGTGCGTACGTGCGTGCCTGCGTGCCTGCGTGCGTGTGGATATGCACATGCCTGCGCGCGTGCCTGCTTGCGTGCGTGCCTGAGCGTGCGCGCACGTGTGTGTGTGTGTGTGTGTGTGTGTGTGTGTGTGTGTGTGTGTGTGTGTGTGTGTGCGCTCGCGCGCGCCTCTGTGTGTGTGTGTGTGTGTGTGTGTGTGTGTGTGTGTGTGTGTGTGTGTGTGGTGTGGTGTGTGTGTGTGGGTGTGTGTGTGTGTGTGTGTGTGTGTGTGGTGTGTGTGTGTGTGTATGTGTGTGTGTGTGTGTGTGTGTGTGTGTGTGTGTGTGTGTGTGTGTGTGTGTGTTGTGTGTGCGTGCGCTCGCGCGCGCCTGTGTGTGTATGTGTGTGTGTGTGTGTGTGTGTGTGTGTGTGTGTGTGTGTGTGTTGTGTGTGTGTGTGTGTGTGTGTGGAGGATGGGAGAATGGCTTTGGAGGGTTAGGGAAAGTTGAAATGTCTCAGTGAAGTGAGTGGTAGTGGTTGTGGTAACGAGTGGTGATGGAGAGGATGGGATTAGTGTGGTCGTATAAGGGGGTTGAAACAAGCAGATTAAAAAGAAGAAAGAAAGACAGTAGAAAACCCGTTTTGTAATAAACCACACACATACTGTTTTAAAGTTTCCTATTAGTTACATTCAGATACATTTGCCAACTGTCAAAAAATCTATGAACCCCGTACGCTCTCCAGTCCCAAAAGTATACTGAGATTATTTCATTGCAGCGAATGGACACATGTTGACAGAGCACGTGGCTATTATGACTCAAAACAGACATCGAAGTTCTATGACCCAGAAAGGACTCATTGACAGCAATGTGTTTAGCAGCAAACCAATGAAGAATATTTTTCATTTCACAAAACAAAGCTAGCAAAGTTTTGACATAAAACGTAGCTAAATTCGTTGTATGAACAAATTGTAAACAAAATTGTAACAACACGAGACCAGCCAAATGAAGAGCAAAGTCTTGAGCATCACTGACATCGTGGATTGAATGATTAGAATCTGGCAAATTGAATGGAATTGGTAGAATTGGTTAATTTACCTGAGATACGGGTCACTGGGGATTATAACTCGTTTGATGCTGTACTACATACGACATTTTGAAGATACATGTACCACAATTTAATCATTTCAGAATACAACCTGAGGTTATAGGTCACAGTAAGACTGCACGCTTGATGCAGAAACCGTTTGACAAGCCAGTTTAAACAACCAACCACTCTCGAACCCAAGCGCATACGATTCCGGACAAGAATTATCATGTAGATTCTTTAAAACACCTGAACACGAACGAGTCTAAGTTTAGAAATGGTTTGCTCAGAAATACTGACACTTCAAGCACTTAAGACTGAGCATGTCGTATAGCCTCACAAACGCGCACCGCACCAAACACACGCACGCACGCACGCGCGCGCGCACGCCACACACACACACACACACACACACACAAACACATACACACACACCACACACAAACAAACACACCCCACACACACACACACACACACACACACACGAACGACACGCACGCACGCACGCATGCACGCACACACACAACACACACACACACACACACACACACACACACACACACACACACACAACAAACCAACCCAAACAAGCAACAATGGCAAAAAAAAGATTATTCAGAACAATAATTAAAACGAAAAACTGAGAGACATTATGCATGCATCAGCTGTGGAACATTTGAGGTGAACCACTCACTCACTCACACACGCACGCACACGCACGCAAGCAAGCAAGCACGCACGCACGCACGCACGCACGCACACACACACATACACACAGACACACACACACACACACACACACACACACACACACACACACACATACAAAAACACAAACACACTCACAGCTCCTGGACCAGCTAAACACAAGTGGGCATAAAAACCAAGTTCATAAAAATATAAGTTTATGCGACACATAAAACTCGGGGAAAGGGCAATCATTGAGGCACTTAACAAGCTGTCACCATATTATACTAGCGTGAAAAGATCACTATAAAGTTTGTTAATTATAGAACGGCTTGAGGCCAATTCAAGTTGTTTATTTGGTGTGTGTGTGGTGTGTGTGTGTGTGTACATACATGCAAGCATGCATCACGTGACCAAGATGGCGGAGAGTGCAAACGACTTTTTCACTATGTGAACGTTTTACTGCGCATCCGCTACAATGACTAGAAAGACCCCAGGGAAACGACGTGGACGAGTCTTTGAACGCGATGACAACTGCGACGAGACAAAAAGTGGCTCAGGAACAGGGGATGTCAGTGGAAAAGAAGGTGACGGTGCAAGCGATGCCGCCACTTCCACCTCAGCTGCCGCTTCGGATCATTCCGACACCGTGAGACCAAACACATCTTGCTCCAGCGACACTACAACACGAACGGTGATCACCAGCGCGGTTAGTGATCTTAAAAACACGATATTGAAACTGTGTGATAGAATTCTGTCCCTAGAAAGTGCTGTTAAAGATCAAAAGCAAGAAATAGAAAAACTCAAGGCAATCCAGGCTAGACCATAAGATCCACTGCCACAGCTATCACACAAACTGAACCGAAAATCATTACCCCTGGCCTTAAATCATATGTAGAAGCAACAAGATCCACTCCTACATCCCCATCTCCATCGCCATCCAATGTAATCGGGAGCAAAACGGGTGTGAAGGGGCAAACAAATAAAAAAGGAACGTTGGAAGACAAGAAAAGAAAATCTGACGTCATAAAGGCAAATGACGCGAAAAGCAAAACGTCATCCAAAGACTCCAACACGAAAAAGAACAATGACTTTCCTTCAGTTATCGTGCTCTCTGATTCCATACTGAAAGGTGTACAAATGAAAAGAACTAGGCCATTCCTATGGGTTTTCTTCCAAACGACAGAAAACATATGCCACACAAAAACTGAGTCTTCAACAACTTGATTCAACAAACGACTCAGAAATACCAGACGCTATAGTAATTCACTGTGGATCAATGATTTGAAAACGCAAGACGCAGAAACAGTCAGCAAAGATTTCACAAAAGCAGTCAAACAAATCAAAGTGAAACACCCATCATCACACATTGTTGTGAGTCAGGCAACTGCAGTAGAAGATGCTGAATTGGATGCTAAACGTGAATTGTTCAACGCCCTTGTAAGAACAGAACTGCTGGCTGACAAAATTATTCTTTCGTACCACACAATAACTTCTATGACTACGGAGAGACGGGATGCATCCAAACACCAGGGGATCATCGATCCTGGCAGCTAACCTTGGCCGGCATCTACGAGACCTCCTTTGGGAAAAGCCCAAGAAGCCATCTCGAACGCCTACCTCCCCATCCAGGGCGTTGGGGCCCTCAGATGCTGTATCAGGACGACAGGAGACCTTGGTGGAACTGCTATGAAATGCTCTAGATGTTCGGGAGCATCTCCCACAAGACTCTATATTGACTGAAATCTAGTCATGTAGTGGAGCCCAGTTACATACCTCCACCTCACTTGTTAACGTGACAATTTGAGATTTTATTACTGAAGACTATTTAAGTTTATTACTTTGCATTTCTGTTTCGTAATTCTTGTTTTACGTCTTACGGGTATCGTGCATATCCTTACCTGTTTTATATATACATTAGAAGGGAATTTCTCAGTCACTTCACTTATTATATACATCTTTATCATGACAACAAAAAAGAGACCAACTATTAAGCTTCTCCAATGGAACTGTCGCTCCATAACAAAAAATCTATCATACTTGAATCAATATCTTGGAATAAATAAGTTTCATGTTTTATTATTACAATCACTAAATGTCAACAGCGATAATCTACCACATTTACCTGGATTCTGTCACCCCCCAGTTTATGAACAATGTGCGGACCGAATACAAACAGCTATATATGTGCGTGAAGGCCTGGATTTTTGTGAAAGAACTCCACCAGTATCCAATAACATCCCTTCTGCTTCATGCTGTGCAGCAATGGTCAAATTTACTTCTTCTTTGATATTGAACATTGCTTCAGTTTACCTTCCAAAAGGACCTGATGATACAATACAGAATGGCTAAAGGGTTCCAAGACCAAAGAGACAAATGGGTCATTGGAGGAGATTTTAATGCACATGCTCCGTTTTGGGACCATGGCTGCTCTTATGTTACAAGTAATAGATTATTGGATAACATAGCTGATTCTAATCTGTATTTGCTAAATAATGGAAATATTACTCGCATTCCAGATATAGCCACACATAACCCCTCAGCCATTGATTTAACCTTTACATCTCCATCACTTGTAGTAAACTCAATGTGGGAAACAGGAGATAATCCACTGGGATCAGATCATATTCCAATAATAATATCGTTGAATGACATATTAGAACAGGAAATCTCAGAAGATATTACTCCAAAATATATTTACAAAAAAGCAGATTGGTCTTTTTTCAAACCAATCTTAACAACATAGACATAGTGTTCTCAGCTAATGAAAACGTAGATGACCATTACACTGCATTTTGTAAATATATTTTAGCAGCAGCTGACAAGTCGATCCCGAAGATAAAAAACACTAAAGTCAAAAAAACATAATGGAAATGTATGGTGGAACACAAAATGTGAAACTGCCAATGAAAAGAAAAAAAAAGATTCAAGATTTATTGTAACAAGAGATCAGCAAGTAGTCATAAAGAAATGAAAAAGGCAGATAAAGAAAGTAAAGATGTCATAGATGACGCAAAGCTGCAGCATTGGAATGAATTTTGTAACTCTGAAGTTAAAAATCATAAAGATATTGGTAAAGTGTGGGAGGAACTGAAAGCTATGAAAAATGGATTAACATCGACACAGTACCCTATAACAATAGATAACAACAGTCTTCCTAGTGCTGATGAGAAAGCAGAAGCCTTTGTAAACATATTTGCTGAGGTAAGCCGCTCTGAAGGTCTAACAAGTACTCACCAAATATACAGAGAGAAAGAAGAAGGTAGTAAAGCACATGATGAATGTACAGCAGACAATAGTAACAATATCAATGCTCCTATAACTATCCAAGAAGTAAAAGAAGCCATTAGATCCATACCATTAAGAAAATCATCTATTGGTTTAGATGCAATATCTAATCAAATGTTAAGAAATTTGCCTGAACATTTTGTAGAGTTTCTTCATAAATTATTTAGTACGTGTTGGAGCAATGGTGTTATGCCAAAAATAGGGAAACAGTCGATTATTGTTCCAATTCATAAGCAAGGAAAATCTACAAAGGATCCTAAGAATTATAGACCCATTGCATTAACTTCACATGTATGTAAACTTTCAGAAAGAATTGTTCTGAATAGACTTGTACATTACTGCGAAAAATATAACATCATACCAATCAATCAAGCTGGTTTCCAGAAAGGTCGATCCACTACAGAAATTTTAGTGAAATTATCAACAAATATAAAGAAACAGTTTGCTAGACGAAAATGTGTTCTTGCTACCTTTTTTATATCAATAAGGCTTACGACCAAGTGTGGCATTTTCAGCTATTGAATAAACTTAAAAACATTGGCTTGACAGGAAATGTATACAACTATGTCAGATGTTTTCTAAAGGATAGGGTAATAAGAACAAGAGTAGGAAAAACATATTCCACAAGTAGAACACTTTCAATGGGAATCCCTCAAGGGTCAGTATTAGCGCCACTTCTCTTCTCGTTATTAATGCATGATCTGCCAAACAAATTATCAAAAAAAAGTTGTTCTTGTCCAATATGCAGATGATATATACATGTGGATGGATGTAACGTTAAAAAAGAAACTTCACAGCGAGATATAAAATTCGTCAAAAAGATCTATCAAGCAGAACTAAATAAGATGGTGGATTATATGAAGCTAAATGGATTAAGTCTGTCAATCGAAAAAACAAATGATTCTTTTTAACAGTGATCTAACCCAGAAAGTATGCCTGTTTTCACATTGGATGATACTCCTCTTAAGTACGTTACAGAGATAAAATTTCTAGGAGTTTATTTTACATCTAAATTATCATGAAACTTTCATATCGAAATATTTATTAACAAAGGCGAGAAAAACATTAAACTTTCTGAAAATCATTTCTAAAGAAAAGTGGGGCAAGATCCAGCTACATTGATTACTCTATGTAAATCTTTAATGAGATCAAAAATAACTTATGCCCAAGAAATATTCTTCAACGCCCTAAATATTTATTACAAAAACTGCAAAGTATTGAATGTAAGGCGTTGAAATTAGCCCTTGGACTTCCTGTGCACGCATCATCGTTACGTACATATCATGAAGCTCAGGTACTTCCTCTATATGATTATAGAGATTTAACATGTTGTAAATTTGTCATTAAAAGTACAGCTAGAAAACACACATTAAATCAGAAATCAAAAATAAGATCAGATTTTGATTTTCCGAAAAGAGCAAAGTCTATAACTTCTCAAATAACTATAGCAACTTATGCATCAAAAATAATTTCAGATTCTGGGGTTTCTTTAGAAAAAGAAAATTTCTCTCCCAGACCATCTTTTTGTCCTATTCCACCCTGGGAACTTAAAAAAGCCCACTTTGATATTGATCACACCAACATCAAAAAAAGATGAAAATATCAATAAGCTAGCAAGTTATACTAAGTGTCATATGGACGAGAAATACACTAACCAATTAAAAATATACACAGATGGTTTCATGTATTGGTAAGCAAACAGGTTGTGCATTCTTAATCCCTGACTTGAGGTGGAGAAATCTTTTTACATTGGAAGTAACATATCCATATTTACAGCTGAATTAACAGCAATAATCATGGCTTTGAATTACCTTTTAAAATGTCCCCAAAACAATATTTCAAGCTCTGTTTTGTGTAGATTCAAAATCAGTCCTTCAGGCAATAAAAGATTTTAATTTGCATACTAGGCCTGAAATGATTATTGAGATAAGCTGTTTGATCCATATGCTTATTGAAGGAGGCACCCAACTATCCTTTTGTTGGATTCCTTCACACTGTTCCTTTTATTACAACGATAAAGTACATAGGCAGCTAAGCGTGGAGCAAAACATATCTGTGGTTCTGAAGATCTTAACCTACCCTTATCGGTACATGAGCAGTGCAATTTAGTTAAAACATATATTTCGAAAACTTTCAAAGATAGAATGATAGAACATGACAATCAAAATCAGTTTGGTATTTTTGACATTAAATTCATTCAACATGATTTTAGTTTAAATAAAAGTATACTTCCATTGATGTATAGGTGGAAACTTGATGCTTTTAAAACAAAATATGTTAAAAACATAGTATGTTTATGTAAAAAGAAAATAACACGTGATCATATTGTTACATGTCAAGACATGAAAAAAATAATTCCAGTGTTGAGGCAAAATAGTGCACAGGCCATCTTTGAGTCACCAGCTCTAACATATGAGTTTTTTTGTATGCTTGGAGCGCACTCCATTGGGGAAGTATTTATAGGTTCCTTTTTTGTGTGTGGGGCGGGGATGGGGATATGTGTGGGAGGGAAGATGGAATAATGTACAAACCTCAAAAGTGACAAGGACTGAGAAAGTTAAGTTTCTGTGCCTAGATGGTTGTTAATTAGTTTTGTTAAAATTTTAGCTTTTTTCCCTTTCAAACTTATTTGAAAAATTCAAGTGTTTTGTAATTACGATATTATTCATGTAAGCACTCATATAAGCAACACACATATGCACACAAACATACTCGCATACACACACACGAGCACACGCACATGCACACATACGTGCACACGCACATGCACACATACGTGTGCGTGCACAAGCATAAGCACATACGCTCTTCTTTCCCCATCTCACTCTTTCGGTACGATTTTTTTTCCCCGTCTAATATCACGTTTAGTGGAAAGACGTTAAATGAATGACACACACATACATACATACATACATACATACTATACATACATACATACACACATATAATATATACATACATATTTACATACATAAACACACACACACACACACACACACACACACACACACACACACACACACACACACACACACACACACACCGCATGTATGTATGTGCTCGACAAAAACGGCAAAGAATGAAGTCAAAATTTCAGCCATTGTTTATATCTGACAAACAAATTGAAGAAGTAGTTTTCACATAAATGCTAGGGGAAAATCATTGATAAGGATCTATCGTGGACCGACCATACGAAGTCACTGGGAAAACGTCTTTCAAAAAAATTACTTCAGCTAGCCAAGATTAAGAATTTCCTTGATACCCATTCTCGTAAGCTTTTCTCTGTGCTCACATTTTATCAATGATTGATTATGCTTCGACATTATGGGACAACTGCAGTGAAACCAACTTAAAAATGATTCATCGAATGTACAAAAGAGCACAAAAATTTAGTATTGTTAAAATCAAGCACTCTGACTACAGAAGATTATTAAAAAAAAAACCACTTAATATATTAACTTTCAATAAGGCAGTATGTATGCATAATGTTATACCGGCAATGCTCCTAAAAGATAAGCGACACGTTCAAAACTAACATACATAGACACAATCATTTTTTTTAATCTTTTCCTAGACCAAGAAATAATCTTTATAAATCCAGTTTTTTATACTCTGGTGGAAACGTATGGAACAAGTTACCAACACGCTTTACAAGTATAACAATAAAATCCAGTTTAAAAATAATTTGAAAAGGTATCTCATGAATGGTTCATAACTTTATATTTTCCCCAACTCTTTGAAATAAGAAACATGCATACACTGTGAAAAATCATAAAACCTTTTTTCTTTACCTTTATATTTTCAAGTTTACCTTTGAAATAAGGTTTTATGATTTTTCACAGTGTATGCATGTGTATATGTATACCTATGTACATGCTCGCGCATGCGTGTGTGTGCCTCAAAGGAATGGATATGTCAGTGTCGACAGTATTCTTTGAATATACATACCGTGCACAATTTGTGAAGACATATTGTACATAACCAATCTCTCTCTCTCTCTCTCTCTCTCTCTCTCTCTCTCTCTCTCTCTCTCTCTCTCTCTCCTTCTCTCTTCTCTCTCTCTCTCTCTCTCTCTCTCTCTCTCAGGATTTTCCCCTTCTCATTTGTACACTCCCCACCCCCCCCCCCCCCCCCCCCATCCATTTCTTCTCTGCTTTCTATTTTCATTGTCTTTGATTTTCATAAATTTCTGTGATTTTTCGTCATTTCATCCCTCCTCTCTCTCTCTATTAATATATAATATTTTTTTTTTTTTATGGATGGCTTATGTAAAAAAGCAAATTTATTGCTTATTAAATGTTCCATCTGAAAATAAAATTTTGACTTTGACTTTGACGCACGCACGCACGCACGCACGCACGCACGCACGCACGCACGCACGCACACACACACACACACACACACACACACGCACGCACGCACGCCACGCACGAACGCATGCACTCACGCGCGCGCACCACACACACACACAAAACACACACACACACACACACACACACACAAAACACACAACACACAAAACACCCCAAAACGCAAAAAAATTCCACCCCCAAACAAAAAACCCAGCTACAAAAATAATAAAAACGCCCGGGGGGAAGGACGCAATTTCGAACCAAATCAAAAAAAATCTTCCTAAAAATTTTAATAAATTTGGGGTTAAGGGGGGGGAAATTTTTTCAAAAAATGCGGGTGTAAAGGTAGTAGCCAAAAAATTTGGATAGAACCAATTTTTGGTCCTCACCAAAAACCAGGCCCAAAAGCTCCCACTAAAAAAAAAAGACCTAAGTTTTTACATCCCATGTATGAAAACTTTTTGAAAAATCGTTTTAAAACAGACTTGCACACTTTTCTGAGAAAATTGAAATAATCCCCAAAAACCCCCAAGCCTGGTTTAGAAAAAAAAAGAAAAAAACCGACAACAAAAACCCCTTTAGGGAAATTTAAACCAGCAAACACAAAGAAGTTTTTTGGCAGACTAAATTAAATTAGCGACATTTTTGGACACAAAAAAGGGCTTAAAATAAAATATACTTCTTTTTGGCTCTTTACAAAATTTTAAAAAAAAAAAACTTTCCCCCCGCCCTGCCCGGGTCATTTTAAGAAAACATTAAATTTTTTCAAAAGAATCAAAAAATTAAAAAACTAAAACGGGGAACACGTATTAAAACTAAAAGAACTTTTACGAGGGGTATTCCCCCCAAGGATCAGTTATTGCTCCTTTCCTGTTTTCATTACTTTTTGTATGGGTCACCCGGGACAATTTATGAAAAATGTTATCTTAATTCAATATGCTGACGATATATACATTTTATGGAAGTAATCCTTTAAAAAAAAAACCACCATGCAACATAATCCAAACCAAAAAGTGTAAACAAAAAAGCTCGACATTATAGCAATAAAAAGACAAAGAAAAGGGGCCCTTTTTTTGCAAAATAACAAAAAATTTTTTTCAACAGTGGGTTTGAATCCCGACAAAAAGCCTATTTTTAAAATGAAAAGTGTAGTTCTTTAAAATGCCTGCAAATCAAGTTTTTGGGGGTCAACCCACATCGGGGAAAAATTTTTTGGGTTTAAAAAATAATTGATTTCCGCCCAAAATCAAGGAAAACTTTTCCTTTTCTCAAAAATTTTGATACCCCCAAAAAAGGGGCAAGACACTTTCCCCTCTAATTTATCTGTGTAAATCTCAAAACAAAATTTTAAAACACGCGCAAGAAGTTTTTTAAAAGGGAAACCCAAATAACGCTTAAAAAAACTTCAAAGTGTAGAAAGCCAAACGCCAACTACTGCCACAAAATTCCCAAAAAACTAGCCACAAAGCTTCCCAAACAACTACCTGCCACATAGCTTTTCCCCAAAAAACAGCTGCTACACAGCTTCCCAAACAACAGCTGCCACCAAAACTTCCCCAAACCCAAATATTTGCCACAAAAAGCTTCCCAAACCAAATACTGCCCCTAACTTTCCCAAAAAACACTGTCACATAGCTTTCCAAAAAACAGCTACCACAAAAACTCCCAAACAACAACTGCCAAAGTAACTTCCCAAACAACTAGCTGCCCCCAACTTCCCCCAAAAAAAATAACCCCCATATCTTCCCAAAAAACCCAGCTGTCACATAGCTTAACCCCAAAAAACGAGTTGCCACATAGCTTCCCAAACAACTAGCTGCCCGTAACTTTTCCCCAAAAAACTAGCAGCCACATAGCTTTTCCAAAAAACTACGCCCCCAAAGCTTTTCCCAAAAAACTACTACCACAAAGCTTTTCCCCAAAAAACTACGCCACATACTTCCCAAACAACCAAACCCACCACAAACTTCCCAAACAACTACGCCACATAGCTTTCCCCCCACCCAGCTGCCCCTAAATTCCCCCAAAAAACTAGTGCCACCCAAAACTTTCCCCAAAAAACTAGCTCCCCCGTTTCTTCCCCCAAAAAATTAGCACCACCTAGCTTTTTCCCCAAAAAACTAGCTGCCACAAAGCTTCCCAAAAAACAGCTGCCCCCATGGCTTTTTAAAAAACCCCCTGCCACGAAAATCCCCCAAAAAACTACTGCCCCCAAAAACTTTCCAAAAAAACTAGCTCCCCATAGCTTCCCAAAAAACTACAGCCACAAAGGGTTCCCAAACTACTACTGCCACATAGCTTCCCCAAAAAACTACTGCCACATAGCTTTCCAAACAACTAAACTGCCAAAATGGGTTTTCCCCCTAAGTTTCCCCCCAGCGGGCCCAAACATAATGTCTCTCATTCTTCGTTATAATTATTGTTCTGAAGAATCTTGTTTGTTGTTGTTGTTGTTGCTTGTTTGGTTGTTGGTTGGTGTGTGTGTGTGTGTGTTGTGTGTGTGTGTGTGTGTGTGTGTGTGTGTGTGTGTGTTTTTTGCACACTACTGAGCTGTTTTGTAGCCTCCCTACCCTATCTCCCGCTAACACCACACCACTCCCTAACCCCCCACCCCCCACCCCCACCCCAACCTGCCCCTCTTCTTTCCCCACATAAAAAGGCAGAGTATCCTGGATAATTATTTGTCTCACATGATTTTGGTCTGACACGGACACGCACAAACGCATGCAAATGTCTCTTTACTTCTTCTCATATACGTCTGATCTAAATGTTGTGTATGCTTTAATGAGAAAATATCATTGTCCCCCCCCCCCCCCCCCCCCCCCCCCCCCCATGATAGACCCCTCCCCTACACCATTCCTACATCTCTACTCCTCCCTTCCCCCTCCCCTCTGCCCTCTTTTGTTTTTAATCCATCCGACACTTTTACACCCATCCTACACTACAGAAACTGTCACACATTATTGTGATATTCAACAACTGTCGACACGTGCGTGTACTCCGGCTTTCTGTGATATCCGTATTCTGGTAAAAGTGGGGATTGGCGAGTGAGAGACTCTCATTCACATGAATCGATTTTTGTTTCACATATATGGTGAAGCGTGCGCGCGTGTGTCCGCTTTATCTGCCACACACGCACGCGCACACGAGGGTTGACTGCCAGAACCCAGTATCTCTCTCTCTCTCTCTCTCTCTCTCTCTCTCTCTCTCTCTCTCTCTCTCTCTCTCTCTCTCTCTCTCTTCTCTCTCTCTTCTCTCTCTCTCTCTTCTCTCTCTCTCGTCTCTCTTTCTCTCTCTTCTCTCTTCTCCTCTCTCTCTCTCTCTCTTCTCTCTCTCTCTCATCTTCTCTCTCTCTTTCCCCTGTCCTGTTTTGGTATCTGGTGGGTTCATGCTGAAATCCTTGATATTGCTGGAATTGTTTTCCTCCCAGTGGATAGATTCTGTTGTTACACATGTGCTTTTACTAAGATCATAATAGAAGAATGACAGTCATTTTAACAGAAGAAAGCCACAAGTGTGAAATGTGTGCAGTTGTGCAGTGTCCCAAAATGTTTTCCTCCCCCCACCTTTCTCCCCCCCCCCCCCCTCCATATAGCTTTTGACAACAATAGACACCAATCCCCAAAGACAGGAATGTTTTAATCTGTGCAAGACATATATGAGGGTAAGCACTATTTTCTTGCAAAGTATTTAGTAACAAGATAGTTCCCCTACTCTCTCTCTTCTCTCTCTCTCTCTCTCTCTCTCTCTCTCTCTCTCTCTCTCTCTCTCACACACGCACGCGCGCTCCCTCTATCTCTCTCTCTCCCTCTTCTCTCTCTCTCTCTCTCTCTTCTCTCTCTCTCTCTCTCTCTCTCTCTCTCTCTCTCTCGTTCTCTCTCTCTCTCTCTCTTCCCTTCTGTCCTTTATGGTATTTGGTGGGGTTCATGCCGAAATCCTTGATC
>CM031629.1:32407322-32417796 GCA_018398815.1 Conus ventricosus | reverse complement strand
GTCTAAAGCTTTTGCTCTCACGAATGAAAGGCGACTTGTGTGGATCTATCTCCTTTACAGCTACGTACAAAACTATCCCAGATCTAACTTTCTCTGTAAACACACACACACACACAACACACACACACACACACACACACACACACACACACATTCCTGGAGCTACTTTATGTCCTGCGATCGTGTTTGCATCACTTTTTACACAATTTCTGTATAAATTCTAGCAGAATTTTTGACATGATATAAATGCTGCAATGTAAACAATATAAATGGATGTACTAACTTTTGACATAACTTCCCTAACCCCACCCTCTGCATATCAAAACGTTGGGGTTGATCTTCAATTTAAGCAATTTTCTTGTCATTCTCATTCATTTCCTGTATAATTCCGAAAAACACTTTAACCACAAGATAATACGGGAGCGTGCCGGTGTTCCCCGGGTTCTATGTTCCCCAGTAGCGCTGTTCCCGTGTCTCTGTTCCCAGTGTCGATGTTCCCCGACCGAAAAAGCGTGCCGCTGTTCCCGTACCGGTGTTCCCCAGGTTCTCTGTTCCCCAGTAGCGCTGTTCCCCAAACAGATTTCAATGCACCAACGTTAAAAACTTGGGGAACAGCGGGCCTGGGGAACACCGGGACTGGGGAACACCGGGACCGGGGATTTGCGGGAATGGGGAACAGCGGGATCGCCACAGGGTGGGGAACAACGAAACTGGGGAACTTAGGGACTGAATTTCGATTTTTTTTCTAGAGGGGAACACCGGGACTGGGGAACACCGGGACTGGGGAACAAAGAACCCGGGAAACAGCGGCAGGACCCCGATAATACTACCACCTTCACAGCATTCAAGGAACTATATCACATAGATCAATCTTGTTTGCATAACTTGACATAGCTTCTAACCCTGCTGTCTACATATCAAAAGTCAGCCATTCCAGATTGATCTGGAATTTAATCGTTTTGAAATAACTCTTGATTCTTTGCTATCTTTTTCCGAACAGGATTATTCTACATAATAATCTTACATCTACAGCACCGAGAGCTGTTTCACAGGGTAGGGCCATATATGCCACAGGCCCTATATGCCACAGGTCTTATATGCCACAGGCCCGGTATGCCACAGGCCTTATATGCCACAGGTCCGGTATGCCACAGGGCCTATATGCCACAGGCCTTATATGCCACAGGCCCGGTATGCCACAGGCCTTATATGCCACAGGCCCGGTATGCCACTGGCCTTATATGCCACAGGCCTTATATGCCACAGGCCCGGTATGCCACAGGCCTTATATGCCACAGGCCCGTTTGCCACAGGCCCTATATGCCACAGGACCTATATGCCACAGGCCCTATATGCCACAGGCCCTATATATGCCACAGGCCAGGTATGCCACAGGCCGGTATGCCACAGGCCCGTATGCCACAGGCCCGGTATGCCACAGGCCCTATATGCCACAGGCCCTATATGCCACAGGCCTGGTATGCCACAGGCCTGGTATGCCACAGGCCCGGTATGCCACAGGCCCGGTATGCCACAGGCCCGGTATGCCACAGGCCCTATATGCCACAGGCTGGTATGCCACAGGCCCGGTATGCCACAGGCCGGTATGCCACAGGCCCTATATGCCACAGGCCTGGTATGCCACAGGCCTTATATGCCACAGGCCCGGTATACCACAGGCCCTATATGCCACAGGCCCTATATGCCACAGGCCCTATATGTCACAGGCCCTATATGCCACAAGCCCGGTATGCCACAGCCCTATATGCCACAGGCCCGGTATGCCACAAGCCCGGTATGCCACAGGCCCGGTATGCCAGAGGCCTGGTATGCCACAGGCCCGGTATGCCACAGGCCCGGTATGCCACAAGCCCGGTATGCCACAGGCCCGGTATGCCAGAGGCCTGGTATGCCACAGGCCCGGTATGCCATAGGCCCTATATGCCACAGGCCCGGTATGCCACAGGCCCTATACGCCACAGTCCCGGTTTGCCACAGGCCCTATATGCCACAGGCCCTATATGCCACAGGCCCGGTATGCCACAGGCCTGGTATGCCACAGGCCTGGTATGCCACAGACCTTATAAGCCAGTGGTCAAGCAATGGTCAGACTGGCCATTGGTCAAGCAATGTCAAACTGACCAGTGGTCAAACCATAGTCAAAATAACCAGTTGTCAAGCCATGACTGACCCGTGGTCAATTTCCGGTCAGTTTAACATTTGCTTGACCGCTAGTCAGTTTGACTTTTGCTTGACCACTGTCATATAAGGTCTGTGGCATACCGGGCCTGTGGCATATAGGGCCTTCTTGCAGATTAAAAATCCCTTTGTGGCATATAGGGCCTGTGGCATATAGGGCCTGTGGCATATAGGGCCTTCTTGCAGATAAAAAATCCCTTTGTGGCATATAGGGCCTGTGGCATATAGGGCCTGTGGCATATAGGGCCTTCTTGCAGATAAAAAATCCCTTTGTGGCATATAGGGCCTGTGGCATATAGGGCCTTCTTGCAGATTAAAGATCCCTTTGTACCATATAGGGCCTGTGGCATATAGGGCCTGTGGCATATAGGGTGCATCCCGTTTCGTATGGTAAGATCGTGTTTGCGTAGCTTTTCACATTGCTTCAACTACTCCTACCCTCTACATGTTGAAGCGTAGCCGAACGCGGGCAAATAATTTCAAGGTCCTAACCATTTTAGATTCGCGCACTTACAATTCCTATTGATTTCCGAATAGAACTACATCTACGCTATGCTTTGATATTATTGCTGAGTGTGCGATCGTGTTCGCATCACTTTTGTTAATGTTTTCCACAACTCTCCCCTCTGTGTATTAAAACAGAGTCCCGTTAATTCTTTAAGAATCGCCCTCTTTCAATTCCTGTTAATTCCCGAACAGAATTTCTGCCATACGTAAATGCTGTAACATCTCTTGGACATAATCTTTGAGTGTGCGATCGTGTTCGCATAACTTTTGGCATAACCTCTCCTAACCCTACCCTATACGTGTCAAAAGAGAGTCGGTCATATTGGACGGATCTGGAATTTAATCCTTTTCTAATCACTCTCATTCATTTTCTACTCATTTCCGAAACAAATATTTCAGGATTTCAACAGATTAAAGCAACATCTCCAGCATTTTAGGAACTATTTCACATCGCGTGATCGTGTTCACATAACTTTTCACATGCCTTCAGTTACCCCTACCCTCCACATATTGAAGCGAAGTCGGAAGCCGGCAACCAATTCGAATATGAATCCATTTTAGAATCGCTCTCTTTCAATGCGTAACAATGCGTCCATACATGTCAACTTCACCGCGTAACAATGTATCCACACATGTCAACCTCATTGTGTACCAAAGTGTCCATACATGTCAACCTCACCGTGTAGCAATGTGCCCATACATGTCAACATCGGTGCGTAACAATGTATCCATACATGTCAACCTCCCCTGATAACAAAGTCTTCACACAAATCACAGGTGTGCAGAATATACACTCAGTTACTGGCCAAAAATATTAGGTCTTCACACAAATCACCGAAATGTGCAGAATACACAAACAGTTGTTGACTTACCTGGCCACCAGTCTTTCATAGGTGGTATCGGACATGGAGGGGTCGGGTCCCCCTGTCCACAACGCGCTCCACCAGGTGCCTGGCTGTTGCAGCTGGTCAGCACAGAGCACCGCCCGATAGCCTGTGCCGTGTCCTGACTGTTGGTGCACCCAACCAAGGCCTGCAGGACACACAGAGGACAGACCCTTCAGCCAGGGGAGATCACTGTCAGGGGTTGTACTATGTGGACAGACTATCAATTCAGGGTGTGTCAGGGGATTACTGCATGTACAGACCATCATGTCAGGGTGTGTCACTGTCATGGGTCGTACGGCATGTACAGACCATCATGTCAGGGTGTGTCACTGTCATGGGTCGTACGGCATGTACAGACCATCATGTCAGGGTGTGTCACTGTCATGGGTCATACGGCATGTACAGACCATCATGTCAGGGTGTGTCACTGTCATGGGTCATACGGCATGTACAGACCATCATGTCAGGGTGTGTCACTGTCATGTAGGGCATGTACAGACCATCATGTCAGGGTATGTCACTGTCATGGGTCGTACGGAGTGTACAGACCATCATGTCAGGGTGTGTCACTGTCATGGGTCGTACGGAGTGTACAGACCATCATGTCAGGGTGTGTCACTGTCATGGGTCGTACGGTATGTACAGACCATCATGTCAGTGTGTGTCACTGTCATGGGTCGTACGGCATGTACAGACCATCATGTCAGGGTGTGTCACTGTCATGGGTCGTACGGCATGTACAGACCATCATGTCAGGGTGTGTCACTGTCATGGGTCGTACGGTATGTACAGACCATCATGTCAGGGTGTGTCACTGTCATGGGTCGTTACGGTATGTACAGACCATCATGTCAGGGTGTGTCACTGTCATGGGTCGTACGGTATGTACAGACCATCATGTCAGGGTGTGTCACTGTCATGGGTCGTACGGTATGTACTGACCATCATGTCAGGGTGTGTCACTGTCATGGGTCGTACGGCATGTACAGACCATCATGTCAGGGTGTGTCACTGTCATGGGTCGTACGGCATGTACAGACCATCATGTCAGAGTGTTACCACTGTGAGGGATGCGCTATGGGTGTGTGCTCCAGAGTACAAACAACAGCTACATGTTAAAGTGTCACAAACAATTGTCTGTAACAGTGTTGTACATACCAATGTCAGTCACAGCATGTACAGCCCTCCGTCAGGTACTGTATGAACAGACAGTCATCATTCAGTGTGTACACACCTGTGTTATTTACAGTACCTACAGCCTTACCCATGTCATACAATGTGCACAGACTTGTTTATACAGAACTACGCCATGCAGTGTATACAGATCTACACCATACAGTGTCTATAGATCTATACCAAACAGGGTATACAGACCTACACCATGCAGTATATACAGTGTTACAGACCTACACCATGCAGTGTATACAGACCTACACCGTGCAGTGTTACAGACCTACACCATGCAGTGTATACAGACCTATGTCATACAGTGAGTACAGCCCTATCTTATGCAGTGTGTCCAAACCTATGCCGTACAGTTTGTACAGACATAGAGGTAGATATGAACTCCAACAATTATTGCAGATCCTTTGCTTTTACAGTGGAAAGATTTTTAACAAACTTCGGATGTTTTAAAAAAAAAAAGTATTTTAAAGAATTGTGTGAATGGATGACTTGTGAGTTGATTTTAACGTGGTGACAGCCCCAATGTGTCCCTTTGTGGTCGGCTGGGCTATAAGCAACATTATCTTATCTTATCTTGCTTTTAAAATAAATCATGCAGTCCTGTTCGGAAAAATGAAAAGAAAAGAAAAGAAAGAAAGGAAAGGTCTTGATGCCAAACAGCTTCTGGCAAACCTGGGGATTGGGAGATGCTCCTCCTTTCGCTTGCTTTCATGTCTTCTTTCGTGAAATACCAAAGTATATTCAGCAGTAGGGAAAACAACAACAACAACAACAACAACAACAACCACACTGACTGATATAGCCTTAGTGTTTGACGGGAGAAATTGATCTTTCAAAGGAAATTATTCCATGGAAATATGAATAGGAAGCCCTGACATTTTAAGTTATGACTGCCCAGTTCCCTTTTAATTATCGTCATTTCTCTATGTTGAAAATGGCTGAGATAACGGACAGGCAAATAACACCAACGCTCATTGTTAATGTCCATGAAGGTAAAGACAGGTCAATGACAACAACGCTGATTGTCAATGTCCAAAAGGTGAAGACAGGTCAGTGAAGCCAACGCTGATTGTTAATGTCCATGAATGTGAAGACAGGTCAATGACAACAACGCTGATTGTCAATGTCCGTGAAGGTGAAGACAGGCCAATAACACCAACGCTGATTGTTAATGTCCATGAAGGTGAAGAGAAATCGAAGGAGCAGCTGAAAGTATCATTCTACTTCTGTCCACTCTGTCACATCCAAGAAGATCAAAGGGAGGTAAATCACAGACAGGACACATGACAGAAGCTGACGTCCAGTTGGAGACCAAAGTGACCACGGTGACACAGGTCACTTGTTCAAAGTGACCACGGGTGACACAGGTCACTTGTTCATGTCGATCAGATATACGATGTCACTCTGCTTTAAAATCGCAATGTTATAAACACATGTCGAATAAACTATTCTTCCAAAATATCAGTCCCATCACAGACAGTGTGACACTTTGAAAACTGTATGACTGAGAAGAAAAAGACAATGACACTGGTGTGTACTATGATACTAGTGTGTACTGACATGTTTTCTAACAGTGTGTACATGCCTGTTATTTGCAATCTGCAAAGATGTAACCGTGCAAGCAGCTGCATATGCTACTTATTTGTCACCAGTGTCAGTGTGCGCACAACCCCACTTTACATGACGTGTACAGATCCTTGTGTGTAGCAATGTTTACATACCTGTGTTAGGGGACACAACATATCAATTGCAGCTTGCACAGTCTTGTTTTATACAGTGTACAGATCTTCATCAGTTTCAATTGTATAAGCTTGTGGTTGTCAGGCTCGCTAAGACCTGAACTAACTAGGGAGGGACAGACAGACTTACAGACCTACAATACCTAACGCCCCAACTCAAATAAGCAGTCCCAAAACCAGATGAACAGTTCACACATGTATAATTTCATTCAAACCACGACACCGGGGTCCATAACACTGAATATTCCACTTACTACCCACACAATCACTTCTCTCAAACTCAAACATTCAACCACTTAACCCCATTTGCACACAAATTTCTAGTCACCACCCCCCCCTGCCCAACCAAACTAACACAAGGTCATGAAATTAATTAACAACTAACCTTAATTCGGGTCAAATCCCAGTGTGCCCAGCCTGGTGCGATGCATCGCTACATGCAATACAACTCACACGACCGATAACACCTTGGCTATTGGCCAACAGGACACTGTGAATCCGAGACTTACTCAACAAATTCACTTACCGGCTCATACACAAGCCAGCAACCAGGGAATGAACTCCGACACAATGACAGGCCAACCACCAATATAGAATGCCCAGAACTACAATTTTGTAACACAGTGACAGACCAATCACTGATATAAAATGCACAAAACTACAACAATTCTGAATGTTCACACACTTCCAAGATTAATTAAACCGGGTCACATTCCAACAACTGGGCACTTAAAGCATGCATGACCAATTAATAATCCAGTAACTGGGTTGCTATGAAATACTTGCAGAGAATGGCCCAACCAAGTTGTCCAACATGTAAAAATGTTGATATAAATGTTTGTTTGTTTTTTTTTTTTTTTTTGCCACCACACAAAAGACAATTTGTCTTGAACACCTGTGCAGCCTGCGACACACAAGTAATGACTAATTAGCCAACAACTAAACCAGCTATGCAATGATATTACTAAATAAATTTAAAGCCACTAAGGATTTCTGCTAGTGTCTTTCACACACTGGGTAGTCCGCTCCACGACTGATGAACGATGACTCATTTCCTTGATCCTGGAAATAATGTTCAATGCTGTTACCTTAAAACAGCCCCTGTTTGTCGTCAACATTCACATGTACCACTCGGCTGTCACAGCAACAGGAAGAGTAGCCCACGCTCTGTCACTCCTCATACAGGGATCCCGTCCCCAGCTAAGGCAGGACTACGGGCACCAGCTAAGGCAGGATTACAGGGAGATATCTGTGGACACATACAGGCGCATCCCCACTAAGAATATATCATGAATCCCATAGTACCCTACACATACTAAATTCATATTCATCATGAGCACAACCTGTGGGAGTCGAAGTCACTACAGTGAATATTCTGTCTCTTATTGTAGTCTTAACTAACTAACCTACTCCAATCACAAGATGCACCCAATGGTAACTTTATCCAAATGAAAACCAGCATTAGCACTTAGCTTTAGTCTAATTATTATCCAATTTGTATAAAGGAAAGATTTCCAGCCAGGCTATACACGCTTACTTTACAAACATCAGTGCCACACAATAGTACACAATCTAAGTCAAACTTCAGTCCAAATTAAACACATAGCCCGGTCCGACTCCACGGCCACTATTAAGTACTTTCCTTAAATAGCAGAACAACCTTAAAAAAAAAACCAACATGCATGGCTTCCCACACAATTCCCAATGTTAGGAACAGGTCCAAACATATGTAACTTGGAAAACAAGATATAAAATATGCAGATACTTATTGCCCAAAATAAATCAGTCGGTCACTGCCACTGCTGTCAACATCACTTACAACTTACAGCCTATGTCTAAACCATGGGCAACCACACACACATCACATCCCCTACCCACACAACACTTCCGGGCTGTCAATCTTTGTTAAAGTTGATATTTAGCTGAAATATCCAGCTGGCTTACTCCAACTGACTGAGCAATGCACGTAAGGTTGACAAACACATCATCATAAAGTTGACAACATATCATCATATACAACTTAAAACCAACAATTTCAAACAATGGGCTGTCTCCCCTGATTAACTTCCAGACAGGTGTCAACAGTTCTAGCAACCACACAAAAGACATATATAATTCCTGGCCTGGCATTAAGGCCTGCTAACAAGACTAACAGATCATACTGACACAGACAGGTTCCAGTGGGGTGAAATTACTGAAAGATCACGCGAATAATGTACTCACGTCACACATGCACAAAATACCCTACATTGATCTTTACATGCCCAAAATCATATCATCCAATATAACTACTCAATGCAACCATTACACTGTTTAATTACAACACCCCTAGCCCTTCCTGGCACTAACGCAGCCCCTTGCCTGGCACCTCAGACAGCTTCCGGCCTCCAGCTGCCCAACTCAACCAATAAGGACAAGGGTTTCCTTTTGAGTTCCCCCGTATCCTGGCTCAATCCAACCACAACCAGGTTCAGATGATAGGATTACTAAAATGTCTACACTGAATTATACCAACGTACCTTGAACCAACACGTGTCCGGCCCAACTCCAAGATGGGTTGTCCAGCGCCACCAAGGCCACCCCCAGACCGGCACGTCTACAGCACTCAACCACAGCAACCAAGTCTTCACCCACCAAGGTTCAGGAACACAGGTTACAGTTCAACACACACGCCCGCAACCAAGTCTTCACCCCACCAGGGGCTCGGGAACACCGGTTACTGTTCAACACAAACGCAGCAACCAAGTCTTCACCCCACCAGGGTCTCGGAACACCGGTTACTGTTCAACACACACGCAGCAACCAAGTCTTCACCCCACCAGGGTCTCGGGAACACCGGTTACTGTTCAACACAAACGCAGCAACCAAGTCTTCACCCCACCAGGGTCTCGGGAACACGGTACTGTTCAACACAAACGCAGCAACCACGTCTTCACAAATTACAGTAACGACAGTCCTTCTACTGTACCTCCAACAGCGAGAAGAATACAACAACACAGAACACAGAATCAGTCCCCTCCAGACTCAAGGCAGCTCCGCTAATCCTCAGGCCCGAACCCTGAATCAAAGGTTCCTAAAAGGATTCACCAGGACTTTCAACATAGAAACACACACAACGTCAGAGACTTCCACTCTGAAACAGCTCAAAATAACACTGAGCGACAGTTCACCTAACCCCCAGCCTGCTTTACAGTCAACTTGGCTGTGATTGGACATTCAACGTAAGGTCAACTATGATTGGGCAACTCTCAGTGAGGATTTATGCATGACCCAATTTCCCCACTTCCACGGACAAAACACTAAAAAGTTCAAGATACCTCCCAACCCTCTCCCAAGCGTGCTGTCACACAGATATCCACTGACGCACACACAGGCATGCGACTTGAGCGGAAATGTTCCCGGCCACCCTAGCACGTATAGCGGAAATATTGACTCTAATGCGAACCACGCAAGATACACTGACATGGAACATAATCAGTCTGCACATGCAGAAGTTCAAACATGAGTCGCCTCCACAGATCTATCTGTAACATAGTACATACATGTACGGGCTCAAGTAGCAATGTCAGTGACCCTGACAGTGGTCATGACACTGTGTGGCCAAACTGAACCATTAACAATTAGCACATAGATAGATGACAGATGTGATCTGTTAACACGTGTTATCTGATTTGCAGTCAGCAAAGAATGTGTCTTGTCTCTCAGCACTAAGGTGTGCCTGTTATGTCTACTCACCACTTGGAGCTACTGAGAGCTGTTCACTGCCGCCGTCAGCTGAGCTGAGGTGATGTTAAGTAGAAGAGGCGCCTTTGTCACCCTGATGTTGCCGCCAGCCATGTTGTGTACAAGGTGCTTGAGTGCGAATTCCTGATTGTCAAGTTGCTTTATAGCCTTCGTGACAACCTTGGCGATGCTCTTATTTTGGTCTGCCAGTGACTGTGTAGAGAGGTACTGCCC
>CM031629.1:32382322-32404822 GCA_018398815.1 Conus ventricosus | reverse complement strand
TAGGGTTCACATTTTTGAGACTTTAATTCAAGAGACAATCATTAAACACAGATAAAACGAAAAATGTCAAAGCAATGTACATCAGAGGGTGGGCTATACTGGTATGAGTCCAAAGAGTTTACATTTGAAACTTTGTTAAGAAATGCTTGGTCCATGCCACCATGAAAGCACCTGTCATTTTGTAACTGTTTATAATATTGAGCCGTCGATCAACTAGGTTAGTCAACGCTGTGTGATAGGAGTGGCTTGCCCTAAAACCAGACTGGTTTTAATGAAAGGAACTGAAAGCATGAAAGTAATCAAGTATGTGTTTATTTATGTGGTTTTCTAAGCGTTTACAAAATAGGGATGACATGGAAGTGGGTGTGTAATATGAGGGGGGAGTGTTATTACCCTTTCGCAGTCTGATGTTACTTAGACCACTTTAAAAGCCATGGAATATCATTTGGGGTTATGCACAGGTTGTAGCTATAACTGCTTCAGCAATTACAGGGGCTGAACATTTAGGGATTTTTCATCCAAACTATGAAGTCTAAAAGAGCAGATTTGCTTCAAGTGAATGACGGTTGTGTACACTTCGCGTGCACCTGATGTTATACTCACGCCTGTCGTTTTTGTACTCCCAGTTCTTATAGTACGTCTGTGTGTCCATGGTTAAAATGTGTTCCACTCGCTCCAGACAAAACTTCTGGGCCGATCTTTCTGAAAATGTGTAGGTATGCCCATTATGGGTCACAGATGATGCCAATGTTTTGTTTTACCAGAATACCCATTACTAGCGGCTGTAACGGCCAGTAAAAAAAAAGCCCAACAAAAGGAATAACCACCGTACTGTCGAGTTTTTTTTTTCTTCCACAAACTGGAAATTGTCTCCGTTCTTTGTCACTATACACGTGTGTTCCAGATAAACTGGGAGTACGTTTATATGCTGTGTATCTTGTTCATTTGTTTGTTTGTTTCTGTTTTCCCTAATACTTCCATCAGCATACATTCGTTTTTATGCATGACACCGCGAGTGTGGCACTTCTGACGGTAATAACAATGCGTGTGAGCTGATATAGCAAAATAATTGCAGTAAACTGATTAGAGAATGACACCTATTTGAGCATATACAATGTGTGTGCACATAATTGAGGTGTTGTGTGAAATCAGTCAGAATGCGCTCTGGTGTCCCTCACCACGCTGTGTACAGTGGAGATGTGTTCAACACGGGGCTGTCCGTTTTCTGCCCTGCAGAATGTCCTCTAATAATCTGGGGGTCATGACATGTGTGGGTTTTAAGAGGAAAAATGCTCTTTTTGATGATAGCTGGCGTATTCCTCCTTGCAAAGAGTGTAAATCGTGGAACAGCTTCAAAAGCTTGATATATTTCTAAACAGTTTTACTATGAATTTGAATAGGTTTCGGTATGCAAATTACACCATGACGTTTCTTTACAAAAAACGGTTCTGCTGATCAGTTGAGAGGAGGCGGCTCATTATGTGCTATTGTAACATATTATCAGGCATGGTTTGAATGGCTGCTGGTAGAAGTTCCACAGGCTGTTTTACAGACAGCAACTGTTGCCCGTTCATAACCACTGAGTGGACTGTGCGAGGGTAGAAGGATTGGTTTACTGTTCAAACTATATGAAATAAAGGTATGCAAATTTGTACTTGCTGCAGTCGGGTGAAAATGATTAACGTGAGGCTGATCAACCATTGTTTGATTACGCTAGATGGCTGGCAAACGCACCTACTTGGAAAACAAGTAAAGAAAGAACTTGTACCAATTTTGGTGTCGTTTTACATTCATGAAATAGCTGAATGTTTGTTTTTGGTTACATTTTATTCCATCATACGTGTGTGTACAACTGACATCCAGACAGTAGATTTGAGGACAATATCTAGGATGTAGGGGTAATGTTACTCGTATAAGCAACAGTGTTGCTTGGTTGTATATGCTAATATTTTTTTGTTAAACTATGGATCTGGAACGATATGAAATAATGTGCATACAGAACTTTTTAAATTTCTCATCACTCTGTCATGACGTCTGAGGTAATTTTATCTGTGATGAAGTCTGAAATGCGTTTTTAAGGCAAAGACACCATTGCAAATGTAATCTTTCATCTTATCGTTGCAATAATGTTTGCTTACCTCTATATTTATCTTTTATGGATTACTCTCATCTTAATGTTCTTGATTTATATTCGTCTATTTAAGGATTTCTTGGTATGCTAGTTATGGCCAAATTTCATCATACCTGCAATCATACATTTGGGAATAACCGGAAAAAAAGCGCACAGTAACTTCCGTTTTTTTGTTTGTTTGGGGGGTGGGGGGTGGGTGTAGTTTTTACAAGAACAGCTTTGGTTGGAGCATATTTATCATACATAAGTGAAAGTTGCTATATCACGTTTCTAGGGCATCACAAGTATTTCCAAATTGATAGACAAAGAGAAGAAATTGTCATTTAAGAACTATTCCTGGTCAAGTCATGAAAACTTTGCATATGCAAAATATTTGTGACAATTTGGGAAAACTTATGCATCACTTTAGACCACGTAGAACAGACAGAGAAGCCACTGCATGAGACACATCTTCTACACATTGATCACCTCAGTGACACCATGAAGAACAGACAGAGAAGCCACTGCATGAGACACATCTTCTGCACAAGGATCACCTCAGTGACACCATGAAGAACAGACAGAGAAGCCACTGTATGAGACACATCTTCTGCACAAGGATCACCTCAGTGACACCATGAAGAACAGACAGAGAAGCCACTGCATGATACTCATCTTCTACACAAGGATCACCTCGGTGACACCAAGTCCACCTCCAACAAAAGATGCATTCAACAGTATACGTAGAACAGTTCAAGAAACAACAACAACAACAACAAATAAACAAACAAATAGCGACATAGGATGCATGTAGCTGAGCAACAAAGCTGACGAGATCCAAGGATATGCCGACTGGCCCGATATGAAGAGCTTTTATGATGCCTTGAAAGAAATGTATGGACCTACACCAACAGAATACCCCCTCTACTCAGCGCTGATGGAAACAACATTGATCACTGACGAGGAAAAGATCTTGGAACACTGGGCAAAACACTTCAACAGCAAACAAAAGCTCGATCAATGACAAACCCATTGACGGGCCCCCTCAAGTGCCCATGAGCGAGGGAATGGATGAAGCACCCACCCTCTAGGGGACCCCAGAAGCGATATGTTTTGTCTACTGGCAAAGCTCGTGGCTCAGACTCCATTCCAGTTCATCATTTGTTTCTTTTGATGTGGCAGCAGGAGACGATCCCTCAGGAGTTCAAAGATGCATCATTATCCACTTCTGCAAAGCGCAAAAAGAACATCCAAGCTTGTGACAACTACCAAGGCACATCCATCCTTCCTACAGCCAGCAAGATACTTGCCAGGATTCTGGTGAGCCGCAGTATAAGGCAAAATGTCAGGAACAAATGCTGATCTGTTCTCCACCTATGTGGACCTGACCAAGGCCTTCCATAATGTCAGTAGAGAGTGCCTGTGGAAGATCATGGCTAAATATATATGCCCACTGAAATTCATCTCTATGGTGCCACAGTTGGAATTCAGGCCCGAATCCAGAAAAATGGAGAGACATCTAACCCCAACCCTGTCACAAATGGCGTAAAGCAAGTCTGTATTTTGGTACCCACTCTGTTCGGCCTCATGTTCTCTGCAATGCTGACTGACGCCTTCAAAGACGGAGATGCGGGCATCGACATCAGATTAAGAGCTGATGGAAATCTGTTTAACCTCAAGAGGCTCCAGGCAAAACCTAAGGTGATGACAGACATCCTCAGGGACTTTCTGCTTGCTGATGCCTGCGCCTTAAATGCTGGCTCAGAAACTGACATGCAATCCAGCATCGACAAGTTTTCTGAAGCCTGCGCCAACTTCGGTCTCAACATTGATACAAAGAAGACAAAAGTTTTGCAACAACGTGCATCAGGCAGACCCTACTCTGAGCCTAACATCACAGTCAATTGTGTGAGACTTGCTGTGGTGAGCACATTCACCTACCTTGGCAGCACACTGTCCAGAACGTCACCATCGTCGATGAAGTGAGCGTCAGAATTGCAAAGGCAAGTACAACCTTGGCAGACTACACACCAATGTTTGGAATAGAAGAGGCATCAGTCTGGAGACCCAGCCGGAGGTATACAGAGCAGTTGTTCTCCCCACTCATCTCCATGCATATGAAACGTGACAGTGTAATAACAGCATGCCAGGAAGCTGAATCCTTTCCACACAGCCTGATTCAGAAGATTGTTAGACATCAAATAGCAAGACAAAATTCCAGACACAGAGGTGCTTGACCAAGTAAGCCTGCCAAGCAGCTACACCATGGTGATGCTCTCAGCTTCAATGGGCAGCTCATGTAGCAAAAGAAATGGAGAAAGACTTTTACTTTAATCATATCCATTTTAATCATATTAATTTTAATAGACTTTAAAAAAATGAGCGATCAGGAGAAAATGATTGTGACTCCACAGCAGAATATGACTCCACAGAATATGGCTCCACAGGAGAAGGCTCCACAGGAGAAGATCCCACAAGTAAGTAATGTTACTAAGGCCAAAAATCCTGGCCGGGTTGAGGCTGGTCGTAGGCTAGCTGAATGGAACAGACTGCAAAAAGCAAACCAAGCAGCAAAACAAAAATTGTTAGATAGTAATACAACATCGCCACCAGCACCACCACCGTCGCCAACAACGTCACACTCGTCATCGTCATTGCAGTCAAACTATAGTATGTATTATGTACTGGCAGCTGTTGTGGTGGGTGGGGGGGGGGGGGGGGGGGGGGTTGGCATACAAATATCTAAAACCGTACCTAGCAACAAAGTCACAAAGACTCATAAAAGTATCAAAAGAAGAAGAACCGCCTTCTGAAAAAAGCACAACCTGCTGCAGACCCATTTTTAATGAATTAGTTTTTTTAATGCACTGTCAAGAACTGGTTAAGTACTGGTTAAGTACAAGTTAAGTTAATTATAACAAGTTAAATACAAGTTAAGTACAAGTCAGATTAAGTTCTCAAGTCATGTACAGGTTAAGTACAAGTCAAGTTCTTAAGTCAAGTCGTCAAGTACTTGTCAAGTTCTTAAGTCATGTTCTAGCCCAGGTCATGTTCTTAAGTCAAGTTTTAAGTTCTTAAGTCAGTTCCATACCACGTCAAGTTCTTCTATCCCAAGTATATCTTTTAATTCGCGTTCTAAAGCTTTTTTTTGTCAGTTTTCCAGTGGCCTATACCATATGAAAACTTGGGAGAGACGTTTGTTTGCTTGTTATTGTTAGGGACTAGTGATTTCTTGTTAACAGCAATTGTGTTTACTTGATGGAGAGTAGAGCGCAGATTAACATTTGTGTGATAAAATACTTTGTCTTCAAAGAGAGCCTGTTTGTAGTCGTCGTGAGGTATATATTTTTTTTACAACTTCTTTACTTATGCCCTTAGCTCTCTTTATTACAGAGGTCTGGCTAGCAACGCTACACATCTTTGACAGTAAACCAACGTATTCTTGTATAATTGTTCCATTAAGTTCGTCTTTAAACTTTCCAATTACTTTCTTGTTTACAGTTGAATGTAAAGGACTGTCTTTAGGGTAGTCACATGTGTCATACCACCATCAGCTCCTTTGGCTACCTCCGTTTCTAAGTCTTTGTAAAAGTCTTCTGTTGGAACGTCCAGAATAAAAGAGTCTGTGTCTGTGTACAGAACTCTTGCTTCTGAGTATAGCGGTTTAAAGTAGTCATACAGAAATTCTAGCATTAACAACTTTGACAGCTCTAACACAGTAAACCCAGTAAACACCGGCTTGTCCAACTGTACACGCAGTCTCTTCATCATAATGCCAATCAAGCTGTCATGAAATCTTCTAAAGTCTTGGTAGTTAATTGCATGTTTTTCTTTTGTGACTAATCTTACATCTTTACATTTGTGTTGGTTCTCAAAGGGTTTTGCCAAAACAACTGTTGTTCATTAGTTTAAAGAAGTCTTTTTCTGAAGCGTCAGTGGCTTGGGTCCTCAGCTGAGTATTCTTCATGATGTATGGTCTCATAAAGGGCTTTGTTCAAAAGTAATTATTCTGTGAACAGCAGTAAGTTTTAGTTCGTGTCTTAAGTAAAACTGTAGCAGTCTGTAACGGCATACGTACTTAATCTTGTGGTGGAGATTAGACACAAGTTTAGGCGGTTCAGTGGAGGTCATTTTTAATCTTTCTGCAGCTAGTGGGTAATCGTTATGGAGGTCATGCAATTCTTTAGGATATTCTAAGTCTATTTCTAAGATTAGTCCTTTTGAATTATCAGGTGTAAGCTTCGACAATTTATCTAACACAACATTAACGTCATGAGGGCCTGTGTACATTTTAAAGATTTTCAGTGGTAGTGTCTGGCTCATGGCCAACCCATACAGATTGTTGGCGTCTAAATACATTAGATATTTGGATGGTTTAGTTGGATCATAGTCATCTAAATACTTGTTGTTAGCTTTACAGCAAGGATGCGAGGCCATGCTAATGCCGCCCCTTAAACCATCTTCAATCATCTGAAGTGCAGCCAGATCAGATATTAAGTCAATCTCAATATTTGTAGACTTTAAGAAGGCGTCCCAAGAAAGGCCAGGAGCAGAAATGTAATGTTATGAGTCTAAGCCGTAATGTTTCATGCATGTAGATCTGTAATTTTGAAAGACGTCAGCCCATAAACAGACGTCAGCCAATAAATATTGATCATGATAATCGCCCATTGTTTGGCAGTGTAATTCTGTCCAGGCTTTCTGTGCATACTCATAGTCAGCCTCAGTTATACCTTTGCCTGTAAGACAGCTGCAAAAATCGTCTTTATCTGGCAGTGCTGGCTCATCAAACCTTTCCTACGAGTCCATGTATTCATACGGATAAACACCTTTACGCACTAAAGAGGGTCAAAATATTTTTTAGTTATTGGGTAGTCGTGTAGCGATCCTGCTAATTTATACAAACTCGCCATCAGATGTTGAGCAGAGTCATAGAAGGATAAACAGTCTAGTGTAAAGGTCATATACTTTTCTGAAGACTGTGCAATACAGCTAACCCTCTTATATTCAGAATCATAGCCTCGTAAGTTATGAAAGAAGATAGGCAGTTTCCAAGTCTTAGGGTCAACCTTAAGTTGAAGATTGCAGCTGTTGTGTGCAGCCCCTCTAAATTTCCCAGTAATATGATCGTGGTCTCTTACAGTGCCATCTTTTGCGGTGCCATTTAATAGCCTGCATTGACATATCCAGCAGTGTGTAGATAGTTCATAGCGCCTTTGGTCTTCAGGAGTCATAACAATGTCTGAGAGATTCAGTTGATTAGAGTAGCAATTGCGAACTTTTTTCATAACCTCTAAAAATCTACTAGCTGCGTTGGGGCCTCTATGAATCTCTGGTTTTGTGTGTGCGCCGTCTGATCTAACAACAGTAAACGCATAAGAACAAATCTGATGGTGGGTTCATAAGGCTGTTTTTTGTTCTTCTAGTTGTTGTGGGCCATAGTACTGTGGCAAGATCGCTTCAAAGTCAGCATATACCACGTATGGGCTCATCTCCATTTTGTGTTAATTTTTAAAACTAACTATAGTCCCTGGTTTGGGTGCAATAAGTTCAGTTTTACAGTCTACAAAACTTTCACAATGATTTTTATGTTTAGCAGCTGCTTCTGTAGTTGGGATTCTGACCAAACACCTTCTACAAAGTTTTGTTTAGAGCTATTCTTTGATGTAAAGGCTATAAGTCTGCTCATTGCTCTGATTAACGCATAATGACTTTTAGGGCCGTCTGTAAACAATAGCAGGTCTACATGATTCTTAAGTGAGACACCAAAAGTAGGGGCTTTTTCGGAGATCCGTAGGGGGTTTAGAGGTTCTAGCTTGTCTTCTACAGACCATGTGTATACACTTACAGTTATTGCTTTGTTTTGTTCTTCAAATTGACTTATGCTTTGTATGCTTACTGGAAAATCTATACCTTCGAAGTTCAGCTCATTTACATATCCTTTATAATTGGTGACTCTCTCTGCGTGCTTTCCAACAGGATGTAAATGGGCGAAAACGCACCACATAAAACACAAGTTGTCAGAATTTTGTTTATGTTTAAGACTGCTCGTTTTAACATTAACTCTCTTGGGAGAGGAAGGTAAGAATTGCCAACTATAGGATAAAACTTTGTTTGTCTTAATTTGATTTCAAGAACTTGGCCTTCGCTCCAACCAGAGCCTCTTAGCTTAGCCTCTTCACTTGCATTATTAAACTGTTTAAGCATGTAATCAGCCCACTCAGATGTAAAACCATGGTAACTAATCACTTCTTTCTGTTTAGTTGAAACCCAGACTTCCATGTCATTACCATCAGGTGTTATATAATCAATTAGAATGACTAACATCACTTTTACTGGTGGTTCAATTTGAAGAGAATCTGAGATTTTACCTATAGCATCTGTCACACTTTCCTGAACGTTTGTGGGGTTAGTAATGTCCATGCCTACTTCACTAAACATACTGGTTAATTGCTCATCACTACCTTCCAACTGTATGTTGTTCGATATTTTTTCAAACCCAGATTCACTTGTGGGTTTCATTTTTCTAAACCAAATATTTAAGTAATATAAGAAATAAAATGGGTTTCATTTTCTAAATAAACCAAACCCAGGATAGTCTAACCCAAATATTATGCAATTTAGAAAATACATCAAGCGGGAGGATAGAAAAGAGACACCTGCAAGTCAGTAGAAAACGCGGAACGACAGAGAACAGACACTACTTCCGGGTTAGTAGAACGCGAGACAGACAGATTATCATCTTCAGAGGCCATATAATCAAATATAATGGCCATTAACGCTACAACCGGCTTGGGCCAAAACTCTGGTATTTTACTGATGGCGTGTTTTACGCTTTCCCGCACATTTGCGTGCTTAAAAAGATCCATGATTAATTGTCAAACACATTCTTTAACTCTTCTCTATTGACTCCCGCATCTATCTCCCACTCCAGCTCGTCAAATATTTGTCTAAGCCCAGTAATTACGTTGGGCTTCATTTTTCTAACCCAATATTTAAGTAATTTAGAAAATAAATTAACCACAGGGAAGGCAAAAATGCACTCCTTTCGAGTTAGTAAAAAGCAAGGCAGACAGATTAGCATCTTTAGGGGCCAAGTGTTACTGATTTTGTCAAACACACACAGAAAACGCAGCACTTACAGAACGATGGTTCAACGTAAAGCATCACTGTAAATTAGTAGTAAAGACGGCTTATCCTGCGTACAACAAACAAATGCTGGCGCTATGTCCTTTACTGGGACTGTGATTGAGAATCAGAATCGCCCATTGCTGAACATTCTAACGAAGATATTTCTTTAGTAACCTGATCTATCTGCACCTCTGTTGTTGTTAATTGTTTTGTAAGATCATGTATTCTCTGTCTTTGCTTCCGTCTTTTTTCTTTTAATCTTCGGAGTTCATTTTTCTTTCTAGAAAGACGAACTTTTAGTGCAGTGGTTGAAACACTTGGCGCTGCAGCAACACTTTCTAAAATCAGGCAGTCATCCAGTCCTGTGTGCGTTGATTGTTTTAGGATGACTAATTCTGTAAACCCTTAGATAATCAATACTGGAGAAAATGTAAATATGTCTGTTCAAGCTCACCCATTTTCATTTTGCCCGAAAACCCCACTTTAAGACAATAATTTTTTTCAATTTGGGTTTTTTGTGTGTGTTAATTTTTTTGCAAAAAAGGAGAGTATTTTTGGCAAAAGATAGCATTTTTACTATGTAAAAGGTGGGGTTGTGGCAAAAATGGCAATAAATTGAAGAGATTATTGTTAAAAAGGGGGTTTGAGGGCAGAATAAAAATGGGTGGGCTTGAACAGACATATTTACATTCTCTCTCTCTCTCTCTCTCTCTCTCTCTCTCTTCTCTCTCTCTCTCTCTCTCTCTCTCGAGAGAGAGAGAGAGAGAGAGAGAGAGAGAGAGAGAGGGGGGGGGGAGGAGAGAGAGACAGACAGGCAGGCAGACAGACAGACAGAGACAGAGAGAGAGAGAGGCATACACATGCATCCATGCATGCAGGCATACATGTGCACACACACCTGTTCTTGTACACATACCACAACACAAGAAGAGGAGGAAGAAGAAGAAGAAGATGATGATGATGATGATGATGATGATGATGATGATGATGATGAACAAAGACGAGGAGCAACAGCAACAACAACAACAACAACAACAACGACAGCGACAACGACAACAACAACAACAACAACAGCGACAACAACAACAACAACAACAACAACAACAACAACAGCGACAACGACGACAACAACAACAACAACAACAACAACAACAACAACACACATACCTGTGGGTGATTACTGGCCATGATCCTGTCTGAAACCAACGTATGGGGCACAGTGTGATGACCAGGACACTCAGAGTCAGGAACCTACAGGGAAAACAAATATGTATTATGAACCACATAGATGAAGTTTCTAAAGTGGGTTCAAGTGTGTTATGTGAGAGATACATGGGTTTCGTAAAGAGCAATGTAACAGATTATAACATTTCAAGCAGATAGAAATACATATTGTGTAACAAATGGAGATCTTTAAAAAGGATAGAAATATTTTTATATAACAGATACATGTGATTTCTAAAGTGGATGCAATAAGTATTGTGTTTCAGATAGATGAGGTTTGTAAAGTGAATACAATAAGAATAGAGTTTCAGAAAGTTGAGGTTTCTAAAGTGGATACAATGAGTATTGTGTTTCAGATAGATGAGGTTTCTAAAATGGATACAATAAGTATTGTGTTTCAGATAGATGAGGTTTCTAAAGTGGATACAATAAGCATTGTGTTTCAGATAGATGAGGTTTCTAAAGTGGATACAATAAGTATTGTGTTTCAGATAGATGAGGTTTCTAAAGTGGATACAATAAGCGTTGTGTTTCAGATAGATGAGGTTTCTAAAGTGGATACAATCAGTATTGTGTTTCAGATAGATGAGGTTTCTGAAGTGGATACAATAAGCATTGTGTTTCAGATAGATGAGGTTTCTAAAATGGATTCAATAAGTATTATGTAACAGATAGATGGCGTTTCTAAAGTGGATGCAAAAAGTAATATGTAACAGACAGATGACGTTTCTAAAGTGGATACAATAAGTATTATGTAACAGATAGATGGCGTTTCTAAAGTGGATACACATATTCGATATGTAACAGATAGAGGAGGTTTCTAAAGTGGATACAAACGCACAGTATGTAAGATATAAATGAGATTTCGAAAGTGGGTGTGATAAGTATCATGTAACAGATAGATGAGGTTTGAGATATATAAAGTGGATACAAATAAGTCTTACGTATTATTGAACAGACTGATCAGTTTGAAAGGGGATGAAATAGTATTATGTAACAGAAAGACGAGGTTACCAAACTAGACGGAAGTTTATTTTCTGACAAAGAGACGAGGTTTCTACAGTGGATAAAATGTGTATTCTGTAAAAGACAGATGACTTTGTTTTAAAGAAGATGAAGTGTATATTATACAACAGACATATTAGGTGTGTACAGCTTACACCATGCGTATTATGCAACAGGCAGAAGAGTTTATTTTAAAGAAGAGGAAATGCATATTATACAACCGATTTAGATTAGGTTTCAACGGTGGATACAATGTGTATTATGTAACAGACAGAAGAGTTTGTGTCAAAGAAGCTGAAGTGTATATTATACAACAGACAGATGAGGTTTCTACAGTGGCTACAATATGTACTATGTCACAGACATAGACGTGCTGCAAAGCTACACCACCCAGCTGTGCCTCTAAACAACAGATGAAAAAGTAAAAGCGCTGATCATATTCAACAAGGCATCATTTATGCTTGCAATCTCGACAAATACTATGTCATGTCATATAAATGCCCTTTTAACAAGATTGAACAGTTCTTCTGGCTCGAAGAAATTTCTTCTCCCCTACTCACGCATTAATCAACACAAAACAAGCCCAGCTTTCTCTTGACCAAATATCAAACTCACTTCAACCGAGTCTATTAAATATGAATACGTTCAAACGTTTCAAGAAACATTTCCATGAGCATTTCATGTCTTAATAATTTGATTCTTCGATTAAAATCATTAACGTCAATTCGCAAAGTCTTCTGTAAAGCATACTTTGAATTCACAGTCTGAACATGTAACCTACTCCAATAAATCGCTCACCCCCACCACTCCCACTCTGTCCACCATCCCTCTTCTTCTGCCCCTCCCCCACCCCCCTCCTCCGACCTCTCTCTCTCTCTCTCTCTTTGAGCTTTTGTTTGATTGCTTGTTTGTTTGTTTTTTCTTTCCTTCTGTTCGACTACCCACCATGTCACTATCACGTTTATGAACACTCTGCTTGTCTTGGTAATATTAGATTGTTGTGTTGCGTAAAAATTAGATTGTAGTGTTGCTATGTTGAATTGTCTGTATGAATAATACATGTTGAAATAATATATGCATGACAAGGACAGATTGTAAAACTGGGCTTTGGCCTAAAATCTCCATCCTTGCGTATTAAAGATCTTCTCTCTCTCTCTCTCTCTCTCTCTCTCTCTCTTCTCTCTCTCTCTCTCTCTCTCTCTAACTGTTTGTCATTCTGTTGTGTTTTTTCCTGTCCCTTTCAGAATCAGAATTTGATAATATAGTATGAGTATGTGTTATGTTTAATCTATTTGTACTAGTTTTTTTATTTTATAGATTTTAAGTTATTTGAATAGCTTAAAAATGTTATCTATCCTTTTATCTGTATCATTATGTATACTATCTTGATTAAACTGTTTTCAAACAATCACTTGTCTGTTTTGCATTGTGTTAATGGGCATTATTTTGTATCCTGTTTTATGTGATAACTCTGTTTCAGCTGGTTTATTTACAGCTTTGTTATAAAACAAAAGTCAGAAATATCTGCCCCAAGAAACCGAATATCAATGTGAATAAAAACAAAATGCAAAATAATAACGAACAAGTAGCGTAACTCTTGCTCCTGTGATGACACGCCCACATGACAGACTGACCGACCGACCGACCGACAGACAGAGGAAAACAGGAGGGGTAGTGGTAAGATGTGAGTTGGATCACAAATAAAATGGATGTGTGTGTGCGTGTGTGTGTGTGTGTGCATGTGTGTGTGTGTGTGCATGTGTGTGTGTGTGTGGTGTGTGTGTGTGTGTGTGTGTGTGTGTGTGCATACGTGCATGCATGCGTGCGTGTGTGCGCACGCGTGCGTGTGTGTGTGTGTGTGTGTGTGTGTGTGTGTGTGTGTGTGTGTGTGTGTGTGTGTTGTGGCGCGCGCGAACAACTACACATCATCATGTCCACCATGTTTGTTTCACTGATAGACACACTCCTTTACCACACAAACAGCTCATCATTCTGACATCTTGATTTAGGAATTCGGAGTGGAATTGTCACCACTTCCCAGATATGATAAGGAAAACAAAATGGCCTTAAATGTTAACTTGGAGCAGAGAAAAAAGTAGAACAAACCTACCGAATGAAGTCTCTGAAGAAAAGAAGTCCAACACTCCAAGGATCAGTGAAGGTCAAAAAACAAACGATGCTGCTTGAAGAGGTCGTCAGACGTTTCAATGGCTGTACGTCTGTTGGTGTTGACTCTCAGACGTCCAATGCCAGGATCCACGCCTGCCCGCCGGTTTTGTGCAGGTCGGCAGGTGTGACGTCACCATATCCAGCTACGACCCTATTGTGCTCCCAGTGTCACCGCCACCCTGCCTCTTATTGTTGATCCCCGCGCCAAGCCATGCATGCAAACCCACACAATCACTAAAGCATACACACGCATGCATCCCCTGCACGCACATCTACCAATCTTCAGCTCATGGCCACACACGCATGCACATGCGCACTTACATGTGCATGCATCAGCGCCCTCATATGCACATGTGTAGACACACATACACACACATGCACGCACGCATGCATGCATGCATGCATACAAGTACACTTACCATGCATGCACGTATATGTATGTAATGAATGCACACACACACACACACGCACACACACACACACATACACACACACGTTCATACATGAATGCATGCATGCATGCTTACAAATACACTTACCATGCATGCACGTATATGCATTTACTGAATGCACACACACACACACGCACGCACACACACACACATACACATGCATGCATGCATGAATGCATGCATGCATACAAGTACACTCATCATGCATGCACGAGAATGCATTTACTGAATGCACACACACACACACACCACCCCACACACACACATACAAATTACAGGATTTAAAACCTGCATGGAAATGTATCTTGATCGCTTCATTGCACAAGCTTGCATACCCCCTCTCCCCTCCCCCTCTCCTCACACACATGCACAGACACGTTTGCGCACGCGTGCACCCACACAGAGATACAGGAGGCTCAAGTCTGCCAATGATTCACCCTTTCTTCCCGGACACAGTCCTCTGTCCGTTCACCCACTCAGTCACAGCCCTGACGCCCCTCTTCACTGACGGTGCACAATGGCAACACAAACAGGAGGGAAGGGGAGACTGGCTTGCCAGGTGAGGAGGGTGGGGCGGGGCCGGGGGGTATTCATTTCAGTTTGACAGCAACCCAGGCCACCGTACAGGGCTCTCTCTGGGCTGAGTGGAGCGTCGATTAAAGGTGCCCTTGGCAGTGACAGCGACCCAGGCCACCGTACAGGGCTCTCTCTGGGCTGAGTGGAGCGTCGATTAAAGGTGCCCTTGGCAGTGACAGCGACCCAGGCCACCGTACAGGGCTCTCTCTGGGCTGAGTGGAGCGTCGATTAAAGGTGCCCTTGGCAGTGACAGCGACCCAGCCCACCGTACAGGGCTCTCTCTGGGCTGAGTGGAGCGTCGATTAAAGGTGCCCTTGGCAGAGGTCACTAGATGCAAAGCAAATAAACGTACTCCCAGTTTATCCTGCATATGCGTGAGATATTCCATAAAGAGGAAATGCCGTCTTGGACTGGTGTAACCGTTAGTAATGACTATTCTGGTAAACATCGGCCATCGTCTGTGACTTATAATGAGCATACTTACAAATTTTCAGAAAGATCGGCCAAGAACTTTCTAAGATTTTCCATAAAGAAGAAAACCACTATGGGCCGTTAGTAATGGCTATAACGGTACACTTAAACATCAGGCATAATCCGTGACCCATAATGAACATACCTACAAATTTTCAGAAAAATCGGCCACGTACTTTCTGAGATATTCCATAAAGAAGAAAAACCGTTACAGGCTTTTACAGCCGTTAGTAACCGCTATAACGGTCAACTAAAACATCGGGCATCATCCGTGACCCATAATGAACATACCTACAAATTTTCACAAAGATCGGCCAAGTGCTTTCTGAGATATTCTATAAAGAAAAAACCCGTTACAGGCCGTTAAAGCCGTTACTAACGGCTATAACGGTAAACTAAACATCAGGCATTATTCGTGACACATAATGAACATACTTACAAATTTTCAGAAAGATCGGTCAAGTACTTTTTGAGATATTGTATAAAGAAGAAAAAGCGTTACAGGCCGTTACAGCCCTTAGTAACGGCTGTAACGGTAAACTAAAACATCAGGCATCATCCGTGACCCATAATGAACATACCTACAAATTTTCAGAAAGATCGGTCAAGTACTTTTTGAGATATTCTATAAAGAAGAAAAACCGTTACAGGTTGTTACAGCCGTTACTAACGGAAGTAGCGGGCTAAACTAAAACATCGTGCATCATCCGTGACCCATAATGAACATACCTGCTAATTTTCACAAAGATCGGCCAAGTACTTTCTAAGATATTCCATGGAGAAGAAAAACCGTTACAGGCCGTCACAGCCGCTAGTAACGGATGTAACGGTAAACTAAAACATCGGGCATCATCCTTGACCCATAGTGAACATACCTACAAATTTTCAGAAAGATCTGCCCAGTAGTTTTGTCTGGAGCGAGTGAAACACATTTTGACCATGGACACACACACACACACACACACACACACACACACACACACACACAGACACACACACACACACACACACACACACACACACACACACACACACACACACACACACACACACAGAGCATTTCTTCGTTCCCATTCTAAAGTGCTCCCTGTTCTTTAAGAACTGGGAGTACAAAAAGAGACGAGCAGCTCAACTGATTGAATCAGATGTTACGTCATGGCCCTGTGAAGATCATTAGAACTTGTAAGACACCAACAATTGTTGCATTGTTGGAACACCATCTTCCATGTGTGTGTGTGTGTGTGTGTGTGTGTGTGTGTGTGTGTGTGTGTGTGTGTGTGTGTGTGTGCACTCCTATGTGCAAGCGTGTGTGCATGCGCATGTGGTTGCACACGCATATGCGCACCCATTCATATTTCCAGATGTGTGCATTTGTATTTGCATATGAAAGGGCAGAGTGAAACAGTTGAGGCACATGACTTGTCTTTTTATGTCTACTGTAAAATGTTTGCAGACAATTTTCTAAATAATGAACTATTTACACGCAGAACAATGCATCAGCCAGATGATTAGTTAACAGTGCAGAAATAATATGCTGACAATGTACTGTCCTTTCTCACTTTAAAGACTGCACATTTTACGGTGACTGATTTAATTGTTTATGGAGAACATACAGTCACTTCAAACTGTGTACATGAATGGCTGGCCTGACTGACCATTAAAGAGTGTACAATTATTTGAATTGAACACATTACTTCAGCGACTGACACTGTTCATAAAGAGTGTACAACTACTTTGAATTGAACACATTACCTCAGTGACTGACACTGTTCATAAAGAGTGTACAACTACTTTGAATTGAACACATTACCTCAGTGACTGACACTGTTCACAAACAGTGTACAATCACTTTGAAGTGTGCACATTAAGTTATGACTGACATTGTTCATGAAGAGTGGACAATCACTGTGCAGTGTGTTCATTACCTCAATGACTGACACTGTTCATGAAGAGTGTACAATCACTGTGCAGTGTGTTCATTACCTCAATGACTGACACTGTTCATGAAGAGTGTACAGTCACTGTGCAGTGTGCACATTACCTCAATGACTGACACTGTGCATGAAGAGTGGACAATCACTGTGCAGTGTGTTCATTACCTCAATGACTGACACTGTTCATGAAGAGTGTACAATAACTGTGCAGTGTGCACATTACCTCAATGACTGACACTGTTCATGAAGAGTGTACAATCACTGTGCAGTGTGTACATTACCCCAATGACTGACACTGTTCATGAAGAGTGGACAATCACTGTGCAGTGTGTACATTACTCGTACCTCAATGACTGACACTGTTCATGAAGAGTGGACAATCACTTTGAAGTGTGTTCATTACCTCAATGACTGACACTGTTCACAAAGAGTGTACAATCACTGTGAAGTGTGTGTCATGGTAGGACAGTAACAGAGGCCTGACTGCCAGGGGCAGGTGATCACTTTTGTCAGGCAGGTGTGAATGCTGCTACCTCCCTCCAGACATGAGCAATAGTTCTCAAACGTCTACTGAGATGAAATGATTAGAACAGTATCATTTTGCTGATTTTTGGTAATAAGCAGACAGCTAGAACTTTTGCTTTGCTGAACAACTATTCTAAGTCACTTTTCAAGACATTGATATCAGAGTGTATAGTACCAAGTCAATGACTGTGTTAATATTCATTGGCCAGTTAGAATGGAGTACGCAAGCTGTCTGGTTTGGGCCAGTTGCTGACTATCACAAACAAAGGCAGATCAAAAATTGATCTGCAGATAAGTTTGCCTTAGGGCAGGTGAAATATTGTGTTCTTGTCCCCAGGCAGGAAAGAAAAATTGGTAATGTCTTATCCTGTGTAAATTACATTAATGACTGCTCTGATTGTTCATGGAAACTTTACAGTCCCTTCAAGTGTGTTGATTGACACAACTGACTGACCTCATTGTTTATGGAGAGTGTACAGTTCTTCAAAAAGTGTACATGAACCTAACTCTGAACTCACTGTTCATTGAGAATGTGCAATCATTTTGAAGTTTGCATATTATGTCAATGACTGATTTCAATGTAAATGAGGGTTTACAGTCTTTTGAAGCGTCTACTTTACAAAAGTGACTGACTCATTGTGAACAACCCCTCTGAAGTGCTTACATTACATTAGTGACTAGCCTCATTGTGAACAACCACTCTGAAGTGTGAACATTACATTAGTGACTGGCCTTATTGTGAACACCACTCTGAAATGTGAACATTACATTAGTTACTGGCCTCACTGTGAACAACCACTTGAAGTGTGTACATTAGTGACTGACCTCACTGTGAACAACCACTCTGAAGTGTGAACATTACATTAGTGACTGACCTCACTGTGAACAACCACTCTGAAGTGTGAACATTACATTAGTGACTGACCTCACTGTGAACAACCACTCTGAAATGTGAACATTACATTAGTTACTGGCCTCACTGTGAGCAACACTCTGAAGTGTGTACATTGCATTAATGACTGACGTCATTGTGAACAACCACTCTGAAGTGTGTACATTGCATTAGTGATTGACGTCATTGTGAACAACCACTCTGAAGTGTGAACATTACATTAATGACTGACACCATCGTGAACAACCACTCTGAAGTGTGTACATCACATTAGTGACTGACCTCATTGTTCATGGAGAGTGTGCAAGTCCATTGAAGTGTGCACGTGACATCAATGATTGATACATTACATCAATGATTGACCCACATTGTTCGTGGAGCGTGCAGTGAAGAACAAATGCAGACGTTTGTTCACGCAAATCACAAAACTCAAAGCAATGTTATATAGTATCAATTTTCATTAAATTCAATCTCTTTTGACTACAGTAGTGTAGTCATAGTCGTCGTCGTCGTCGTCGTCGTCGTCGTCGTCGTCGTCGTCGTCGTCGTCGTCGTCGTCGTCGTCGTTGTAGTAGTAGTAGTAGTCAGTAGTAGTAGTAGTAGTAGTAGTAGTAGTAGTAGTAACAGTACTAGTAGTAGCAGTAGTGTCCTGATGATGATGATGATGATGATGAGTGAGATGATGATGATGATATGATGATGATGATGGTGATGTCATTCATATTCATAATCATATTCTGTGTGTGTGTTTTTGTTTGTGTGTACGTGTGTGAGTGCGTGCGTACGTGCGTTGTGCCGGCGTGCATGCATGTGTGTCTCATGTTATTCAAGAAACAAATGGCAACAGACAACTGAGTTAAGAAACGTTGAATAGGAGAGGGAAATAATTCCTCTTCCCTTTCATCTCCCTATCTCCCACCATTGGCTGATTGGTTGGAAACAGTGACCTTTCATCTCCTATCCCCCACCATCGGCTGATTGGCTGGAAACAGTGACCTTTCATCTCCTATCCCCCACGATCGGCTGATTGGCTGGAAACAGTGACCTTTCATCTCCCTATCTCCACCATCGGCTGATTGGCTGGAAACAGTGGCCTTTCATCTCCCTATCCCCCACCATCGGCTGATTGGCTGGAAACAGTGGCCTTCTAAAAGGGGATTCCCTCAATGTTCCATCTTCTTTTTTGCATAATGGTTTTTCTTTGGAGTTCATCCTGTCGCCCCATGGAGAATTGAACCGGCCGTCCTTCCCCACGGTGTGCTGACAGGCCTTCTGCTGACTGCGGCCACTTCCGTGAATGAATCTGTCCATTTATCTGTGTCTATCTCTCTGTCTCTTTGTCTGTCTATGAGGATGTCTTTGTGAGCATAAATATGCACACATCCATATACACTCACATCCGAATGTGCACACACAAATAGGTATGTGTTTGTGTGGTGTTTAGTGCAATGTGGGAGATCAGTTCAGTTTCATCAAGGAGGTGTCACAGCGTGCGGACTGGTCCATATACGCTACACCACACCCGCTAGTTTCGAGACCACACTGCCCATGATTTAAAGCTGATGGATAAATGAATTAATGACTAAGATGAGAGAATTTTACAAGAGGGTCTCATGACTACGACTTAGCAGATGTCTGACCTATGCATTAGCCCAACGCGCTGGTCGGAATGAAGGAGACATATGCGTTAGTCTGTGTATTTGTAAGTCTGTTTCCTAGCTTGTGTGTGGCTTCAGAAGCAAAAGCACAGCAGAGGTGCTCTCTGTCTCTGTCTCTGTCTCTCTCTCTCTCTCTCTCTCTCCTCTCTCTCTCTCTCTCTACCGCATGATGAACCCGTCATAGGACACATGGGGTATTTCAGTGAGGACAACAGTGCCACCTGTTGACCCACCCCGTCCTGGTAGGAACATCGCGAGTTGGTCCTTGACTGCTCATTCGGCCATGCAAACTGACTTACATCGCAGCTAAACCCATATCTTAGGGCCGTTACCCTATCCACCCCCCAGGGCCCCGCTGGGTTGGGGATGGTCGCCCCATTACTGAATTGGAAGCAGCCTGCCCCGGCAAGACTGGGGTTATGCCTATAACAATCTGACAAAGACGGCCGCCAAACAATAAAACAGTTCCCATCTATTTATGTCAACATGTAAGAATTGTAGAAATAGACAATCATCATGTAAAAGGGCATGATAACCCAACAAACATCTTTCATGGGCTGCTTACATCAAAACAATGATGCAAAACAGTACCAGAGAAATGTATCAACCATGCAGGATTAAGCACTTTTTGTACTTACGTGCAAGAAAACTAACCCTGAATGCATTCATGCTCTCCTCCATAAATTTTACTGTCCAACACTACTTGACTCAGCTGGTCCCGATTCCATGAAACCCTCATCAGAATCTAAAACCCGCACCCTTAACACTTCCCTGAAATCCTCGCGCGTCTCACAGAACTGACAACATTCAACGGAGTATCTTCCACTGCAGGATAGTTTACTATCGATAAAGGAATATCCAAACAAACAAACAAAAATGTATCTGGATTAACTCTGCAACCTATTCAATCAAAATGTTAGTATGGATTCAAGAAATGTAACGAAATTCCCGGGTTTCCATACCAAAATTGACCTATTTCACTCAGGTCTTTGTTATTCTGGTCCTCTTCTCTGAATTCGCTTACACAAGAGCTGAAAAGCTATTGAAGCTCATAATCTTTCAGACGAAAATTGCTTTCGTACTTTTGTGCACACACAAAAAGGGTTATGAAGATACACATTGTGTCTGATATAATCAATGCCCACCCAAATACATGTTATTACCATATCCTCAACAACATACATTTCACTTTCCTTTGCAAAGTGATTGTTTTCTGTCTTAAAGTGTTTGCTGGATCAAAATACATTACTGCTATAATTGATATGCTATATCAGTGCGTGCAAATTTCAATATTGAAAGTTCATTAAATGTACTCTCCCAAAGCATCGTAACTGAGCGCCACCTGTCTGTCTGGAGAGACAAGGTGTTGCGCCATGGGTCAGTCATTTGTGGAATTGCTGCACCTGCTGTGGCTGGTCTCGGTCACAAGTGTCGTTGGGCGCCGACACGATTCTTTGCCATCAGCGGCTCCTCCGTTCTTCCCACTGCGCCTCTCACCTTTTCTCTGCTTGCATGAGGCTGACCTTTATAGTGGACTGCCCGCTGACCCAGTCTGCGCCTCTCACCTTTGCTCTGCTTGCATGAGGCTGACCTTGATAGTGGACTGCCAGCTGACCCAGTCTGCGCCTCTCACCTTTGCTCCCGCTTGCATGGGCTGAAACCCTTTATGGTGGACTGCCCGTGACCCAGTGTGCGCCTCTCACCTTGCTCTGTTGCACGATGCTGACCTTGATGGTGGACTGCCAGCTGACCAGTCTGCGCCTCTCACCTTTGCTCGCTTTCATGATGCTGACCTTTATGGTGGACTGCCCGCTGACCCAGTCTGCGCCTCTCACCTTTGCTCTGCTTGCATGAGGCTGACCTTGATGGTGGACTGCGCCTCTCACCTTTGCTCTGCTTGCATGAGGGTGACCTTGATGGTGGACTGCCAGCTGACCCAGTCTGCGCCTCTCACCTTTGCTCTGCTTGCATGAGGCTGACCTTGATGGGGGACTGCCAGCTGACCCAGTCCGCGCCTCTCACCTTGCTCTGCTTGCATGAGGCTGACCTTGATGGTGGACTGCCCGCTGACCCAGTCTGCGCCTCCCCTTTGCTCTGCTTGCATGGGGTGACCCTTTATGGGGGACGCCAGCTGACCCCTCTGCGCCTCTCACCCTTTTCTTCCTTGCATGACTGACCTTGGGTGGGGCTGCCAGCTGACCCAGTTTTTGCGCCTCTCACCTTTTCTCTGCCGCATGAGGCTGCCTTGTGGAGGACTGCCAGCACCCAGTCTGCCCCTCACCTTTGTTGCTTGCTGAGCTGACCTTGATGGTGGACGCCACTGACCCATCTGCCCTCTCCCTTTTTTTGCTCT
>CM031629.1:32354463-32381322 GCA_018398815.1 Conus ventricosus | reverse complement strand
AGTAAACAATAAATCAGTCCGTAAAATGTGGCGTCCTTTAAAGTTGAGAAAGGAAAAGACATTGCAAATTATTCTGCACTGTTAATAATCATTGGCTGGCATTGTTTGGTGAAATAGTTCATTATTTAGAAAATTGTCTGCAACATTTACAGTAGACTAACAGATGCGAAGCATATAACGTACTCCCAGTTTCCAAACCGCTTATAAATCGGCCAAGTGCTTTGTGAGATAAGAAATAAAGGCAAAATACGGTTTTAACGGTTATTTAACCGATGTACACTTTGAACTGGTATTTTAGTCCTCACTGGGCTAAAGCCTGTGTACATACCAATTTCATCCAATCGGACAATATGTCAAGAATAACGGTTTTTAACTGCAGATTTTGGAACACTACATGGAAGTGCCATTTGTGGTGATAAGCTTTCTATATACAAAATTCATTAAAACCACAATATATAAAAAATAACGGCAAAATAACGGTTTAACGGTTATATAACGATATGCACTTTTGAAACGGTATTTTAGTCCTCACAGGTCTAAAGCCTAGTGTACATATCAATTTAATCCAAATCGGACAATATGTCAAGAATAACGCTTTTTAACGGTCCAAATTTTAAAACACTATATAGAAGTGCCATTTGTGTGTGATAACCTTTCTATAATACCAAATTTCATTAAAATCAACCTATAATTAAGAAATAACGGCAGATTAACGGTTTTTACGGTTGTTTAATCCATGTTCAGCATTATATCACTTACATATGGACAGAGGCTCCGATTTGTCACAAGATCATCCAAACCGCTTATAAATGGCCAAGTACTTTCTGAGTATTCCATAAAGAAGAAAAACCGTTACAGGCCGTTACAACGTTAGTAACGGCTATAACGGGGCAACTAAACATCAGGCATCATCGTGACCCATAATGAACATCCTGCTAATTTTCATAAAGGTCGGCCAAGTACTTTCTGAGATATTCCATTAAAGAAGGAAAACAGTTACAGCCGTTACAGCCGTTAGTAAACGGTTATAACGGTAAACTAACACATCGGGCATATTCGTGACCCATTATGAACATACCTACAAATTTTCAGAAAGATCGGTTCAAGTACTTTTGGAGATATTCCATAAAGAAGAAAAAGCGTTACAGGTCGTTACGCCGTTAGTAACGGCTGTAACGGTAAGCTAAAACGTCGGGCATCAATCCTTGACCCATATGAACATACCTACAAATTTTCAGAAACATCGACCCAGTAGTTTTGTCTGGAGCGAGTGGAGCACATTTTGACCACGGACACACACACACACACACACACACACACTACAACACAACACACACACACACACACACACACACACAACACACACAGCATTTCTTCGTTCCCATTCTAAAGTAACTCCTGTTCTTTAAGAACTGGGAGTACAAAAAAAGATCAAGTCATGTGCCTCAACTGTTTCACTCTGCCCTTTCACATGCAAATACAAATGCACACATCTGGATATATGAATGGGTGCGCGCATATGCGTGTGCAACCACATGCGCATGCACACACGCTTGCACATAGGCGTGTGCACACACACACACACACACACACCACACACACCACACACACACATGGAAGATGGTGTTCCAACAATGCAACAATTGTTGGTGTCTTACAAGTTCTAATGATCTTCACAGGGCCATGACGTAACACTTGATTCAATCAGTTGAGCTGCTCGTCTCTTTTTGTACTCCCAGTTCTTAAAGAACAGGGAGTACTTTAGAATGGGAACGAAGAAATGCGTGTGTGTGTGTGTGTGTGTGTGTGTGTGTGTGGTGTGTGTGTGTTGTGGTCAAAATGTGTTCCACTCGCTCCACTGGGCGATCTTTCTGAAAATTTGTAGGTATGTTCACTATGGGTCAAGGATGATGCCCGATGTTTTAGTTTACCGTTACATCCGTTACTAGCGGCTGTGAACGGCCTGTAACGGTTTTTCTTCTCCATGGAATATCTTAGAAAGTACTTGGCAGATCTTTGTGAAAATTAGCAGGTATGTTCATTATGGGTCACGGATGATGCACGATGTTTTAGTTTAGCCCGCTACTGCCGTTAGTAACGGCTGTAACAACATGTAACGGTTTTTCTTCTTTATAGAATATCTCAAAAAGTACTTGACGATCTTTCTGAAAAATTGCAGGTATGTTCATTATGGGTCACGGATGATGCCTGATGTTTTAGTTTACGTTACAGCCGTTACTAATGGCTGTAACGGCCTGTAACGCTTTTTCTTCTTTATACAATATCTCAAAAAGTACTTGGCCGATCTTTCTGAAAATTTGTAAGTATGTTCATTATATGTCATGAATAATGCCTGATGTTTTAGTTTACCGTTATAGCCGTTAGTAACGGCTATAACGGCCTATAACGGTTTTTTTTTCTTTATAGAATATCTCAGAAAGCACTTGGCCGATCTTTGTGAAAATTTGTAGGTATGTTCATTATGGGTCACGGATGATGCCCTATGTTTTAGTTGACCGTTATAGCAGTTACTAACGGCTGTAAAGGCCTGTAACGGTTTTTCTTTTTTTGGAATATCTCAGAAAGTACGTGGCCGATTTTTCTGATAATTTGTAGGTATGTTCATTATGGGTCACGGATTATGCTGATGTTTAAGTGTACCGTCATAGCCATTACTAACGGCCCATAGTGGTTTTTCTTCTTTATGGAAAATCTTAGAAAGTTCTTGGCCGATCTTTCTGAAAATTTGTAAGTATGCTCATTATAAGTCACAGACGATGGCCGATGTTTACCAGAATAGCCATTACTAACGGTTACACCAGTCCAAGACGGTATTTCCTCTTTATGGAATATCTCACGCATATGCAGGATAAACTGGGAGTACGTTTATTTGCTTTGCATGTAGTTACCTCTGCCAAGGGCACCTTTAATCGACGCTCCACTCAGCCAGAGAGAGCCCTGTACGGTGGCCTGGGTCGCTGTCAAACTGAAATGAATACCCCCGGCCCCGCCCCCCCCCCTCACTTGCCAAGCCGTCTCCCCTTCCCCTCCTTTTGTGTTGCCATAGTGCACCGCCCACTGAAGAGGGGCGTCAGGGCTGTGACTGAATGGGTGAATAGACAGAGGACTGTGTCCGGGAAAAAAGGTGACTCATTGGCAGACTTGAGCCTCCTGTATTTCTGTGTGGGTGCACGCGTGCACAAAACGTGTCTGTGCATGTGTGTGAAGAGAGGGGAAGGGGGGGAGAGGGGGTATGCAAGCTTGTGCAATGAAGCGATCAAACCTACATTTCCATGCAGGTTTTAAATTCCTGTAATTTTGTGTGTGTGTGTGTGTGTTGTGTGTGTGTGTGTGTGTGTGTGTGTGTGTGTGTGTGTGCATTCAGTAAATGCATTCTCGTGCATGCAGGTGAGTGTACTTGTTGCATGGCATGCATTCATGCATGCATGGCATGTGTATGTGTGTGTGTGTGTGTGCGTCCCGTGTGTGGGGTGTGCATTCAGTAAATGCATATACGTGCATGCAGGGTAAGTGTTTTTGTGGGGCATGCATGCATGCATTCATGTATGAACGTGTGTGTGTATGTGTGTGTGTGCGTGGTGTGTGTTTTGTGTGTGCTTCATTAAATGCATATACGTGCATGCATAGTAATGTACTTGTATGCATGCATGCGTGCGTGCATGTGTGTGTATGTGTGTGTACACTGTGCAATAGAGGGCGCTGATGCATGCACATGTAAGTGGCATGTGCATGCGTGTGTGGCCAGGGGCTGAAGTTTGGGTAGATGTGCGTGCAGGGGATGCATGCGTGTGTATGCTTTAGTGATGTGTGGGTCGCATGCATGGCTTGGGCGGGGGGATCACAGTAAGAGGCAGCGTGGCGGTGACAGTGGGAGCACAATGGGTCGAAAGCTGGGTATGTTGACGTCACACCTCCCGACCTGCACAAAAACCCGGGGGGCAGGGCGTGGATCCTGGCATTGGGCGTCTGAGAGTCAAAACCAACAGACGTGCAGCCTTTGAAAAGTCTGACGACCTCTTCAAACAGCATCGTTTGTTTTTTGACCTTCACTGATCCTTGGAGTGTTGAGCTTCTTTTCTTCAGAGACTTCATTCGGTAGGTTTGCTCTACCTTTTTCTTGCTTAAATTTCACATTTAAGGCCACATATTTTTTTTTCCTTATCATATCCGGGCAAGTGGTGACAATTTCACTCCGAATTCCTGAATCAAGTGTCAGAATGATGAGCTGTTTGTGTGGTAAAGGAGTGTGTCTATCAGTGAAACAAACATGGTTAACATGGTGATGATGTGTGGTTGGACACACACACACATACGCACGCATGCACGCACACACGCACACGCACACACACACACCACACACACACGTACAGGCATGCACACAAACCACACACAACACACACACACACACACACACACACACACACACACACACACACAAACACGCGCGCGCGCGCGCGCGCGCGCGCACACACACACATCCGTTTTATTCATGATCAAACTCAAATCTTACTATCACCCCTCCTGCTTTCCTCTGTCTGTCTGTCTGTCTGTCGTGTGGGCGTGTCATCACAGGGGCAAGAATCACGCTACGTGTTCGCTATTTTTTTCATTTTCATTCACATTGAAACTCGGTTTCTTGGGGCAGATTTTCTAACTTATTTCATATAACAAAGCTGTAAATAAACCAGCTGAAACACAGTTATCACATAAAACAGGATACAAAATAATGCTCATTTACACAATGCAAAATAGACAAGTGAATGTGAAAGTGAACAGTTTAATCAAGATAGTGTACATAATGATACAGATAAAAGATATATAATTTTTTAAGCTATTCAAATAACTTAAAAATCTCAAGAAAAAATGTTGTACAAATAGATTAAACATAACACACAATCATACTACAATATCAAATTCTGATTCTGAAGAGGACAGGAAAAAAAAAACCGAATGACAAACAGGCACAGAGAGATTGATTGATTGATTGATTGATCTTCAATACCCAAGGATGAAGATTTTAGGCCAAAGCCTAGTCTTACAATTTGTCCTTGTCATGCATACATTATTTCAACACATATCATTCATACAGACAATTCAACATAGCAACATGATAATCTAATTCTACAATGATAAGCAAATGCTCATAAAAGCACTAATGAGATGGGGGATGGTAAAACAAAAGGAAACTTACAAACAAACAAACAAACAAAAACTACAGAGAGAGAGAGGTCAGAGGAGGGTGGGGAAGGAGAATGGTAGGTAGGGGGAGGAGAAAAGGGATGGTAGACAGAGTGGGAGTGGGGATGAGCGATTTTAACGGAGTAGGTTTTATGTTGAGACGATTTATCCAAAGTATGGTTCACAGAAGACTTAGCGAATGGACGCTAATCATTGTAATCGAATAATTTAACTACTGAGACATAAAATGTTTATGCAAATGTTCCTTGAAAGGTTTTAAAGTATTCATGTTTTGTAGATTCGGTGGAAGTGAGTTCCAGACATATGGTCCAGAGTAAGCTAGGCTTCGTCGAGCAGAAAAGCTGTTCGATCTTGTAAAAGGGCATTGATATAACATGGCATAGTATCTGTCAAGATTGTAAACATAAATGATGCCTTGTTGAATTCCAATTGCCTATTCAGAGGAAGTATGTTCAGCGCTTTTAGTTTTTCGTCTGTTGTTAGAGATACAGCTGGATGGAGTAGCTTTGCTGCACGTCTATGGAGAGATTCAGCCTTTTTTTGTGGACGTCACTACTGCCGTCCCACACTGTTGAGGCGTATTTGATGAGAGAGAGAGAGAGAGAGAGGAGAGAGAGAGAGAGGAGAGAGAGAGAGGAGAGAGAGAGAGGAGAGAGAGAGACAGAGATCTTCAATATGCAAGGATGAAGATTTTAGGCCAAAGCCGGTCTTACAATCTGTCCTTGTCATGCATACATTATTTCAACACATATCATTCATACTGACAATTCAACATAGTAACACTACAACCTACTTTTACAATGACAAGCAGACTGTTCATAAATGTAACAATGACATTGTGGGTAGTCAAACAGAAGAAAAGAAAAGGTAAACAAACAAGCAAGCAAAGAAAAGCGCAAAGAGAGAGAGAGAGAGAGAGAGAGAGAGAGAGAGGGAGAGAGAGGAGAGAGAGCTCCGAGGAGGGGGGGGGAGGGGTAGAAGGTAGGGGGAGGAGAGAGGGATGGTAGACGGAGTGGGAGTGGGGATGAGCATTTAATTGGAGTAGGTTACATGTTCAGACTGTGAATTCAAAGTATTCTTTACAGAAGGTTTGCGAATGGACGTTAATGATTTTAATCGAAGAATCAAATTATTGAGACATGAAACGTTTATCGAAATGTTTCTTGAAAAGTTTTAACGAATTCATATTTTGTAAACTCGGTGGAAGTGAGTTCCAGATATCTGGTCAAGAGTAAGCTAGGCTTGTTTTGTGTTGATCAATGCGTGGGTAGCGGAGAAGAAATTTCTTCGAGCCAGAAAAGCTTTTCAATCTCGTAAGTGCATTGATATAACATGGCATAGTATCTGTCGAGATTGTAAAGATAAATGATGCCTTGTTGAATTCCAATTGCTTACTCAGAGGAATATGTTCAGCGCTTTTACTTTTCCATCTGTTGTTAGAGGCACAGCTGGATGGAGTAGCTTTGCTGCACGTCTATGTCTGTGACATAATACATACTGTAGCCACTGTAGAAACCTCATCTGTTTTATTGTATAATATACACATATCTTCTATTAAATAAACTCATCTGTCTGTTGGATAATACACACTTCAGCTTCTTTAACACAAACTCTTCTGTCTGGTACATAATACACTTTGTATCCACTGTTGAAATCTAAACTATCGGTTGTATAAAATACATTTCCTCTTCTTTAAAACAAATTCATCTGCCTGTTACATAATACGCATTGTATCCGCTATACAAACTTAATCTATTTGTTGTATAATATACACTTCATCTTCTTTAAAACAAACTCATTTGTCTTTTACAGAATACACATTTCATCCACTGTAGATACCTCATCTCTTTGTCAGAAAATAAACTTCCGTCTACTTTGATGACATCGTCTTTGTGTTACATACTACTATTTCATCCGCTTTAAAACTGATCAGTCTGTTCAATAATACATAAGACTTATTTGTATCCACTTTATACATCTCAAACCTAATCCATCTGTTACATAACACTTATCGCTTTAGAAATCTCGTCTATCTGTTAAATAATGTCGACTTGTATCCACTTTAGAAACCTCATCTATCTATAACATAATGTATATTTGTATCCACTTTAAAAACGTCATCTATATTTACATTTTACTTATTGTATCTACTTTAGAAACGTCATCTATCTATTACATATTACTTATTGTATCCACTTTAGAAACGTCTCTATCTATTTACACAATGTATATTTGTATCCACTTAAAAACGTCATCTGTATTTACATTTTGCTTATTGTATCCACTTTAGAAACCTAATCCATCGAGAAAAAGAAACACCCGAAGGTGGTGGGGAGGACCCAGAGAAGCACTGTCTTCACCTGCCTTTAGAGCAGTCCTGTACCACCCTTGGAGGCCTGCGCTGTGTTGACGATGGTACAGGCACGCGCAGGACATCCATTAAGATATCAAGGGACATAACTGCTCCTGAACAGAGGTAAATTAGACTACAGGATGCAGCTCATAACAGCCTTAAAGTAGCATCCCCATGGGTGTACCAGCCCATATTTCATGACTGCAGAGCCCACCGGCGAAAAACACCACCCTCTAGCTGCCGAGCACACCCCACAGACCCAACCACCCCTGCCCACGGACAGATGAAGACGGTGCCACTCCAGACACAGCCAAGCTTCGCCATACGGTCTTATGTGCCCTCAAGAGAGAATCCAAAGTTGTAGTCTTTCCCACTGTCAACAGGACTTTCCCTGTGGTCAGTGGGTCTTTCCTCACCGTCACTGGACCTTTCTCCAGGGTCAGCCTAGTTAAGGCAAAGAAGAAAAAGAAACACCCGAAGGTGCTGGGAGGACCCAGAGAAGCACTGTCTTCACCTGCCTTTAGAGCAGTCCTGTACCACCCTTGGAGGCCTGCGCTGTGTTGACGATGGGTACAGGCACGCGCAGGACACTCCATTAAGATATCAAGGGACATAACTGCTCCTGAACAGAGGTAAATTAGACTACAGGATGCAGCTCATAACAGCCTTAAAGTAGCATCCCCATGGGTGTACCAGCCCGTATTTCATGACTGCAGAGCCCACCGGCGAAAAACACCACCCTCCAGCTGCCGAGCACACCCCACAGACCCAACCACACCCTGCCCACGGACAGATGAAGACGGTGCCACTCCAGACACAGCCAAGCTTTCGCCATACGGTCTTATGTGCCCTCAAGAGAGAATCCAAAGTTACATAATGTATATTGTATCCACTTTAAAAACGTCATCTGTATTTACATTTTACTTATTGTATCCACTTTAGAAACCTCATCTATCTATTACATAACGTATATTTGCATCCACTTTAAAAAGTCATCTATGTTTACTTTCAATTATTGTATCCACTTTAAAAACGTCATCTATATTTACATTTTACTTATTGCATCCACTTTAAAAACGTCATCTATATTTACATTTTGCTTATTGTATCTACTTTAGAAACGTCATCTATCTTTTACATATTACTTATTGTATCCACTTTAGAAACCTCATCTATATGTTACATAATACTTACTGTTTCCACTTTTGAATCGCCATCTATCTGTTACTTAGCTCGTAACAGTTATTATATACACTTTAGAAACCCCATCTATCTGAAGCACAATACTTATTGTATCCACTTTCGAAATAACATATGTCTGTTATATAAAAAAAATATTGTTATCCTTTTTAGAAATCTTCTACATCTGTTACACAATATATGTTTGTATCCACTTGTAGAAATTATATACATCTATTACATTGTTCTTATTGAATACTCTTTACGAAACCCATGTATCTCTCACATAACACACTTGCATCCACCTTACAAACTTCATCCAGGTGGTTTCATAATACATATTTGTTTTCACTGTAGCTTCCTGACCCTGAGTGTCCTTCTGGTAACCACACTGTCCCATACGTTGGTAAGACAGGATCATGGCCAGTAACCACCCACAGGTATGTGTGTTGTTGTTGTTGTTGTTGTTGTTGTTGTTGTTGTTGTTGTTGATGATGATGTTGTTGTTGTTGTTGTTCTTATTTTTGTTGTTGCTGTTGTTATTGTTGCTCCTCGTTTCTATCATCATCATCATCATCATCATCATCATCATCTTCTTCTTCTTCTTCCTGTGTTGTGGTATGTGTACAAGCACAGGCGTGTGTGCACATGTATACCTGCATGCATGGGTGCATGTGTATGCCTCTTTCTCTGTCTGTCTGTCTGTTTGTCTGTGTGTGTCTCTCTCTCTCTCTCTCTCTCTCTCCTCTCTCTCTCTCCTCTCTCTCTCTCTCTCTCTCTCTCTTCCTCTCCCCCTCTCTCTCTCTCTCTCTCCCCTCTCTTCCTCCCCCCCCCCCCCCCTCTCTCTCTCTCTCGGTGGCTTCCTTTGCTTGGCAGCAAGCAAGATACCCCTTTTACCAGCAGCAAAACATCGCAATGTTTTCAAAAAAAGATTTCCATGCACAGGCCTGTGGAGGGAATCCCATCTACCTTAGAACTGGAGCTGAACGCAGCGCTTCGTGTAACGCCACTCTCCTCTTTCAAAATTGAAGGCCGAGGCAATCACACTGTGATCGTTCTCAGACTGACGACAACCAGCCAACCCCTGACACTCCAGTTCAAAATCACTGCACTGTGTTCTGGCAGAAATGTCCGCCTCAAGTGAACCGAGACAATCGAAGAACAGAATCACACAGACTGGACAAAGATGAAAAGGCAAGTGAACCTTCACATTCATCGCCCCCTTCTGGTGTATTTGTTACCCACCACGCCATGTTTGTTTCATACTAATGACAACGCCAACAACGATGCAGCTGTTTGTGCGGACATGTGTTTACATGGAAACCATTCTCCCACCCCTGCAGCTATGATTCCTAGTGACACTTGTGTCAGTGAGCAGACTGGCATCACAACCTCCAACGCAGAAACGCGAGCAGCGACAGTCATTCATGGCGAACAGCAAGACTGGAGCAATCCTTTCAGTGTGGAATCGTGTGAGGCAGAGAAGGGCATACAGGACAACATGGATATGTGTGGGACAAATTCGGAGAGTGCGTTCCATCACGATTGTGAAGCAGATGTATCACTGCAAACTACACTACTCCGAAACATTGGCATGGAAATCCTGGCATGTCTGAGCACTGTATACGTTGGAGGTATCACTTTGAATGAACCCCTCGCAGCTCTTTGGATGTTTTAGGAGCTACGCGTTTTGGATTGTCAGTAGAGACAAGAGTTGTGGTCATAAACAACGCTCTCATTGGGAAGGAATGTCTGCTGTCGAAAGAAATTCTGATTTGGAATAATTAGAAATATAATGAGTGATCTTGCTCATAGAAAAAAAATCTCTCTCTCTCTCTCTCTCTCTCTCTCTCTCTCTCTCTCTATATATATATATATATTATATATATATATATATATATATTATAGCTGCTACTACTGCTACTGCTGCAGCTACTGCTGCTACTGCTTCTACTACTAATACTACTTAACAGTACTACCACCACCACCACCACCACTACTGCTACTATTACTACTATTACTACTACCACCACCCACCACCACCACCGCCACCACTACTACTACTACTATTACTACTACCACCACCACCACCACCACCGCCACCACTACTACTACTACTATTACTACTACCACCACCACCACCGCCACCACCACCACTACTACTACTACTATTACTACTACCACCACCACCACCGCCACCACCACCATACTATACTTACTATTACTACTACTACCACCACCACCACCACCACCACCACTACTACTACTACTACTACCACCACCACCACACCACTGCTATTTCAGTATACAAGGAGAAGGCGGAGTATTCTGAAGGTGTGCTATAAATGCGCTGCTCCTATTTCAGATCTAAATGGAGAATTGAAAGAGAAAGAGGGAAACACGAGGCAGAGACTACTGCTGGTACTGCCACCACTACTGCTACCACAGCTGCTGCTGTTGCTGCTACTGCTACTGCTGCTACTACTACTTCTGCTACTATTACAACTACTTCAATAATAGCACTGTGTATGAATGAAGACATGTGACTATAGACTGCGGTACGGACAAAATCCCCCCCGGAGAAAATCCCCCATGGAGATAATCCCCCAGAGATAATCCCCCCTGGAGATAATCCCCCCTGTGTAATACAGATGGGGAGAAAATCCCCCCCCCCCCCCCCCCTCCCCGTGTGCCTTCACATGATTGATCCAAGAAAATGTTTTGTGACTGTAGTGGTGTTACGTGTGCTTGTTTCGTCGATGCGAGGGCTTTTTGTGAAGCATAACATTCAAGTCACAGTCAAAATGGCGGACATTTATTACAGTGAAAGTCATAAAACAATTATAAAAACAATTATTATTTTTATGATTTTAATTTCATTCTCTACCCCCCCCCAACCTGTGTGTGTGTGTGTGTGTGTGTGTGTGTGTGTGTGTGTGTGTGTGTGTGTGTCTTCTTTGTTGCCTTCTTGGTATAGAGACATCCTTGGTAGGATATCTTTGCTCCCCCCTTGTTGCTTGTCACAATCTCCATTGTGCTTCCCAAAGACACAACAGTGACAAGTGTCCAGCAAGTGTGGCCGAAACTGAATTGGTTAAAACAACTGTGAAGTCAGTGAGTTGCCTTCAGATCTTGTTTTGTAAAGTTTGTGCTTAGGTGGGGGACTTGGTTTCAACAAGTTTAAAGTGAGTGAGTGGGTGAGGTGGGGGGGGGGGGATTTTCTCCGCATCTCTATTACAGAGGGGGGATTTTCTCCTGGGGGATTTTCTCCGGGGGGATTATCCCCTGGGGGATTCTCTCCGGGGGGAATTTTCTCCTACACCCCTAGACTATGTGACGTAGATCTATAGATCCCGTTTTAGATCTACACGGAGTTTACGGGACCTACACCTGACTTTGTATCCTATGTCACAGTGACAGGTTCCTCCAGTGGCTGACAGCTGTCCGGCACCGACTGCCCTCAGTCGTGTGTGTGCAGCGTCACTGTACAGAGTGGACAACGACCCCACACGTTCCCCTCCGTCCTGGCTGGAGATCTGCACGCTGATCGAACCTCTTCGGTCTCCGCCTGCAGTCACCAGACAGGTGGAGGGGACAGGTCTGATAAATGGCCACTTCATCCCCCGGTACAGCGCCCCAGCACTGCCTCTCCCCACAGAGGGACCACCAGTCCGGGAGCTGAGTCACAGGTGGCAGGCAGGTCACAGTGGGATGTGGCCCTGGCAGTGTGCCCTGTGTGCCGACACCATTGGTCAACTCCTGACCCACGATCTGCATGTGGGACAGCCAGGTAGGAACTGTTCTGTCTCATCATCATCGCCAGGTAGGAAACTGTTCTGTCTCATCATCATCATCATCACCATCATCATCATCACCATTATCACCATCTCATCATCATCATCATTATCACCATCATCATCATCATCATCATCATCTTATCACCATCAGAGAATGTAAATATCTTCGTTCAGGCTCACCCATCTTATTTTGCACGAAAACCCCCCTTTTCACAAACAAATCACGTCCTTCTCTGCTAAAACCCCCCTTTTCACAAACAAATCACGTCCTTCTCATGCTACTTTTTGCCAAAATCAACACCTGTTTTCTAAACAAATTAACACGCAAAACCGCCAAAAATCGACGTAATCGTTAATTTAAAATGGGGGTTTCCATGCAAAATAAGATTTGGTGATTGTGAACATAGATATTTACATTCTCTCCAGGGACTTAAAATCATTATTAAAAAAAGTGCAAAACTCTTCGCATCTGGCCACATTACTGATCACCCCTGGGTCTAACTTGAGACCCTATGGCGCCCTAGGGCCCCAAGCCAGATCCAGAGGATCACAGACAATGTGGCCAGATGCGAAGAGTTTTGGGAATATGCCTCTAATATTGGTTATTTTATACTTGGTTGCCTACTTTCAGTTTGTCTAATTTGGGGCAATTCTCTCACCCCTTTTCAGTGGCTCTTCCTGGGACACACACAAACACACACACACATTGTGGTTTACGGGCGTTTATAGCCTCGCCAGTGACCCAGACAACACATTGTGGTTTGCGGGCGTTTATAGCCGCGCCAGTGACCCAGACGAAACACGAAAATTGGAAAGAGTCACTAGAGGGCAGAGAAGAGGGCCAAATTTAGACTTTCAAAAACGCGCAAACAAGTACAAAACCACTGCAGGCATATTCCCAACTTAACACTTTTAGGATTAATATATATTACTGTGCAAACTGAAAGCTTTATAATTCTATGGTGTTTATGCATAAGTGTGACTGTTATTAAAATTGTTTTTTATTCAAGCAGAATAGTTTTAAAGGTTAAACAACAACTGTGCTTTAAAAGTACTTTTTAGTAGCTACTTTGTACAATATTCATATTAAAAGCTTTAGCAAATTAAACACAAAAACACAACTTTTAATAATCAATTCTCTCTCACTGATCTATAATTAGATAATTTATTCAGGGGAAGACAATTACTTTTATGCATAATTAAAGGGAGATAAATCACTTTCATTATCATTGTTTTGCTTATTTTGATTGTTAATGATTACTCTGTGCGTGTGCTAACAAGGAAGGTAAGAAATCAATACTAGACAACTGCTGTCAAAGGGAGAGAGCGGAAAAACCCAGGGCTCAAAATAAGCCTCAGCAGCCTATTGATCGTTTGGCGGAGCGCGTTGCAGTGTGTGTTACAGGCCCATGCCGCGGCTTACTTAATTTTTAATTGTCGTTTTTATTCGAGTTTAAAAATGAAGCCCGAAGTAGTTACAGAGCTTAGTAATATACTTTACGAGTTGGATTGTGAGAGGGAGGCTGATAAAGATCAGTTAAAGAGCAGGTTTGAAGAATTAATTAATGATCTGTTTGGGCGCATAGATATGCGGGAAAGCGTATAAGCAGGCCATCAGCAAAATACTAGATTCTTGGCCCCAACTGGTTATAGAGTTGTTTGCTATTTTAGTTGATAATAAGGCTCCTGAAGATGCTAATCTGACTGTTTCTACTGACTCTGAAGGAGTAGCTATTCGTTTTAATCAAGATCAGGTTTTACGATTAGAAAAGACTATGAATAATAGCTGAATTTACAATTATTTTTTATTTATTTTAGATTTAAAAATAGCTGCCGAACTCAGTAAATCTGATTTAAAGAATTGTAATGAACTATTTGACGAAACAATGAAAGTATTAAACATTGATTTTAGTGAATTTAGTTTTGAGAATGATGTAAACAATATAATAAAAGATCATAGTGAACTATTTGATGAAGCAATCAAAGTGATGAACATTGACTGTAGTGATTCAGAAAAAGCTAAAATATTAGCAGGTGTTATTGTAAGGTTAACGTGTCTTGAAGTGTGTTGCAACGCTTGGGCGAAGAATAAAAGCGCGTTTTACTTACTTTTATTTACATTTATTTTTTTAATTTACGTAAATATTTGAGTGTTAAAAAAAATGAGCCTCACAAGCGTGTCTGAGTTTGAAAAACTGCCAACCAGCGCACTGGTGAAAGGTAGTGTGACAAACAATTAAGCAATATGTTTAGTGAAGTAGACATGGACATCATTAACCCCTCGAACGTTCAGGAAAGCGTAGCACATGCTATCTCTAAAATCCCAGAGTCTCTTCAACGCGAACCGCCAGTAAAAGTGTTGTTGGCTGTTCTGATTGATTATATAAACGCCTGATGATAGTAACATGCAAGTTTGGGTTTCAACTAAACAGAAAGAAGTTATTAGCTATCGTGACTTTAATTCTGAATGGGCTGATTACATGCTTACACAGTTTAAACATGCAAGTGAAGAAGCAAAATTGCGCGGTTCTGGCTGGTCTGAAGGAACGGTCCTTCAAATTAGATTGAGACAAACAAAGTTCTATCCTATAGTTGGCAATTCTTACCTTCCTCTTCCAAGAGAGTTAGTTTTAAAACGAGCAGTCTTAAACATACAAAATCCTGACAGCATGTGTTTTATGTGGTGCGTTTTAGCACATTTACACCCTGTTAAAAAGAACGCAGAAAGAGTCTCCAATTATAAAACACACAAACAAGAGCTGAACTTTGATAACATAACCTTTCCAGTGAGTATAGAAAGCCTATCTCAGTTTGAAGAGCAAAACAGTCCAATCACGTAAACGTATACACATGGTCTGTAGTAGATAATCTACAGGACTGCTCTAAGGGCAGGTGAAGACAGTGCTTCTCTGGGTCCTCCCCAGCACCTTCGGGTGTTTCTTTTTCTTTTTCTTCTTCTAGTCCCTCTAAGGATTTCTCCAAAAGCTCCTACTTTGGGAGAACCACTTAACAAACATGTAGACTTGATACTGTTTGCAGATAGTACAAAGAGTCATTATGTATTAATCAGAACAATAAGCAGACTTATGGCTTTTACATCAAAGGATCATGCTAAACAAGGGCTTTGTAGAAGGTGTTTGGTCAGAATCCCAACTATAGAAGCAGCTGCCAGTCATAAGAAACATTGTAAAAGTTTTGTAGACTGTGAAACCGAACTCCTCACACCTAAACCAGGGTCTAAAGTTAGTTTTACGAATTTACACAAAAATGCAGATGAGCCCATACGTGGTTTATGCGGACTTTGAATCAATCTTGCCACAGTACTATGGTCCACAACAGCAAGAACAAAAAACATCCTTATTAACCCACCATCAGATCTGTTCTTATGCGTTTTATTGTGTTAGGTCGGATGGTGCACACACGGCACCCGAGATTTACAGAGGACCCCATGCAGCTAATCGTTTTTTACAACACATGAAAACTAGTTCGTAATTACTACTCCAACCAACTAAATCTTTCAGACATTGTTATGACTCCTGAAGACCAAGAACGCTATGACTCATCTACACACTGTTGGATATGTAACAGAGAATTATTAGGCGACACAGTGAGATACCACGATCACATTACTGGAAAGTTTAGAGGAGCTGCCACAGCAAGTGTAATCTTCAGCTTAAGGTTGACCCTAAGAAATGGAAACTGCCTATCTTCTTTCATAACTTACGAGGCTACGATTCTCATTTTATCATGCAAGCAGTGACTTCTGAATATAAGAGGGTTTACCTGCATTGCACAGTCTTCAGAAAGTACATGACTTTTACTCTTGACTGTTTATCCTTTTATGACTCAGCTCAGCATCTGATGGCAAGTTTGGATAAGTTAGCGGGATCTCTACAAGACTTTCCAATAACTAAACAATACTTTGACCCATCTTTAGTGCGTAAAGGTGTTTACCCCTATGAATACATGAACTCGTGGGATAGGTTTGATGAAGACTCTCTTCCTCCTAAAGGTGCTTTCTTTTCTAGTCTTAGAGGCAAAGACATAACTGACTCTGAATATGAATATGCTCAAAAGTTCTGGACAGAATTACACTGTCAAACAATGGGCGATTATCACGATCAATACTTGATGGCTGACGTGTGTTTATTGGCAGACGTCTTTCAGAATTACAGATCTACATGCATGAAACATTACAGCTTAGACTCATCACATTACATCTCTGCCCCAGGCCTTTCTTGGGATGCTTTCTTAATTCTACAAACATCAAGATTGACTTAATATCTGATCTACCCACACTTCAGATGATTGAAGATAGGCTGAGGGGAGGTATTAGCTGGCCTCACATCCTTACTGCAAAGCCAACAACAAGTATTTAGACGATTATGATCCCACTAAACCATCCAACTATCTAATGTACTTAGACGCCAAACAATCTGTATGGATGGGCCATGAGTCAGCCGCTTCCACTGAGAAACTTTACAATGATAAAAGGGCCTCATGATGTCAATACTGTGTTAGGAATGTTGTCACAGCTTCCGCCTGATAATCCAATAGGGCCAATCTTGGAAGTAGACTTAGAATATCCTTATGAACTACATGATCTCCACAACGATTACCCCTAGCCACAGAAAGATTAAAGATGAGTCCCATCGAACCTCCTAAACTTGTGCCTAATCTTGGACATAAAACTAAATATGTGTGCCATTACAGACTCCTAAAGTTTTACATAAAGCATGGACTAAAGCTGACAGCTGTTCACAGAATAATTACTTGTGATCAAGAGCCTTTATGAGGCCATACATCAAGAAGAATACTGATCTTAGAACCCAAGCCACTGACGCTTCAGAAAAAGACTTCTTTAAACTAATGAACACAGCTGTTTGGGCAAAACTATGGAAAATCCACACAAACGTAAAGATGTGAAATTAGTTACAAAAGAAAACCAAGCAATTAAGTTGGCCTCTAAACCCAACTATCAAGACTTTAGAAGATTTAACGACAGCCTGGTTGGCATTATGATGAAGAAAAAGGATGTTAAATTGGACAAGCCGGTGTTTATTGGCTTTACCGTATTAGAGTTGTCAAAGTTATTGATGTTAGAATTTCTGTACTACTTTAAACCACTGTACCCAGAAGCAAGAGTCCTTTACACAGACACGGATAGTTTTATTTTGGATGTTCCAACTGAAGACTTCTATAAGGATTTAGAACTGAGGTAGCCAAAGGAGCCGATGGATGGTACGACACATTGTGACTACCCAAAAGACAGTCCTTTACACTCAACTGTGAACAAGAAAGTGATTGGAAAGATGAAGGATGAACTTAATGGGACAGTTATCAAAGAATATGTTGGTTTGCGGTCGAAGATGTATAGCGTCGCTAGCCAGACTTCTGTAATGAAGAAGGCTAAGGGCATAAGTAAGGAAGTTGTAAAAAAAATATAACTCACGATAACTACAAGCAAGCTCTCTTTGAAAACAAAGTATTTTATCACACAAATGTTAATCTGCGCTCTACTCTTCATCAAGTAAACACAACTGCTGTTAACAAAAAATCACTAGCCTCTAACAATAACAAGAGAACTTACGTCAATCCTGAGTTTTCATATGCGTGAGGGCATTGGAGAACTTTAAAAGATTAACTTGACTGACTTGGCTTGTACTTAAGAACCTAACTAGTACTTACTTAAGAACATAACAAGAACTTAACTTAAGAACCTAACTAGTACTTAAAACTAGAACTTAATTTTTTTGCACTTAACTTGTAATTTACTTGCACTTAACTTAAAAAGTACTTTCTATAACTAACTTAACTTGTACTTATCTAGTTCTTAACTTGTACTTTATCTAGTTCTTAAAAACTATTCCATAGAAAATGGGGTCTACAGCAGGAGGTTGCACTTTTTTTGCAGAAGCTGGTTCTTCTTCTTTTACTGTGGGGGCTTGTGACTTTGTTGCTAGGTATGGTGTTAGGTATTTGTATGCTAAAAAACCACCACAACACCAGCTCCCAATACATAATAATACATCTTATCGTTGGATTGTGATTGTGATTGTGTTGTTGTTAATTGTGTTGTTGTTGGTGGCGGCGATGTGTATTACTATCTAACAATTTTTGTTTTGCTGATTGGTTTGCTTTTCTCAGTCTGTGCCATTCAACTAGTCTATGGCCGGCCGCAACACGCCCGGATTTTTAGTCTTAGTAACATTACTCACCTGTGGAGCACTCACTTGCGGGCTCACTTGTGGTACATTCTGCTCCTGCGGACTGTCCTGCGGCGTCTTCTTGCTCATTTTTTTATTGCGATTAAATTTATATGATCAAAATTAATATGATTAAAAGTAATTTAATCCCATGATGAATGGGCATAAAAATGTCCCAAATCTGTAATACATGTCACATGCAAGAGTTTCTAGGGACTTATTTAAAACCGGATCTTGTGATAAGTCATATTTTAAATCTTCTTCTGAATCAACCGGCGCCATCTTACTTACTAACTTAGCATATAGACTAATCATTGTCTGCCCCACGATCTAACCATTTTTGACCCTAACTGCGCTTCGTACCTAGCGTAGTACTTCTCAACGTCTGAAGTAGACAGTTGTTGGATTTGTTCAACACTTAGTTCAGTGCCTAAATACTGTTTAGTTTTTCCACACGCAGCTAGAGAGTATAATCTTTCTTTATGGCAGTGGTCTGCTGAGTAGCCTATGGAGTAGTCTGCTTGCTCCTCACACTTTAATAGTTCGTCACAATCCATTTTAAAAAGCAATAAAAAAAATAATATAATACTTTTAAAACCATGAGTTTAACGTTGGTTAATTATGCAGCGCCTATTGTTAGTGTTATAGTTTATTCAACCCTTGCAAAATGTTTGTTAGGAATAAAACCACCCAACATGGCAAAGATAGAAGATTCGCCAAAACTAGTTGCAACCTTATTTTTAGCTTTAACAGATTATCTGATTAAAAAGCACATAGACAGTCTTTCGTATTATGATTATTTTAATTATTTTTTTTTGTTAATAAAAAGATGAGTGAAAAAAAGATTTTCAATACGATTTACCATTCTGCTGTAATTAGCGGCCTTAGTATAGGCTATAGTGTGTTAGCAAAAAACATGTTTAAAATGAGACCGGCCCGACCTAGGAAGGTTAGACATTGAGGATGTTGTTAAGGTTATAGTTGTAATTACTGCAGGGATTGCGTCAAAAGACTTTCTTGTTACACAGGGGATTATCCCAGAAAATATATTAATACATAGAAAGATTAATTCATAAGAAAATAATTTATAAAAAGATGTCTGGATTGGTTCTGATGGTGGGAGGAGCTATTGTTAATGCATTGGCCTTCTCCGGCAGCAATTATATGTTTAGTAAATTGCGGTCCGACGAAGAAAGAGAACGCCATAACAAGGCAATAGAAGATTTAGCTAAGGCAAGAGACGCTTACGAGAAAAGACGAATTGCTCACTTAGACTTTATTAATAAAAGTTAAGAGAACAGGGACATGCAGAGCACACATTTACAGACGTTGATGACGCAATGAATGAGTATTACTTAGTGACAGGAAAGAAGTTTCTAACATCGCCACCGCCAGAACTGTCTGCTACAATAGCAGTGTGCTTTTGTAATTTAGGAGTTAATTTTTTTCAAACAGCACTTACAATCATAGACACGGCCCCTAAACCCAAACTAAGGCCCCCTAATGCTAAAGAGGCTGGCGCTCCAACCCCAGTAGCTAAAACAGCAACACTAGACCCAGCACTTACGCTAGCTACAGCTGAGGAGCCAGTAATTACATAAGAAAGAGTATTTAAAGCTTTAGCATATTTCTTTCTAGTAACCCTATACTTATCCAAGTCACTTTCTATTTCCTTTTGAAGTTCAGTTATTTGCTCTAACCTAAACTGTTGAACCTCCATTTTTTTAAATAAGATTATTTTTTAAATTAATCTTGTACATATCTTCTTCTTACTAATTCTTCTGGCAGCACTTCATTAACAGAATAAAACGCAATAAAATCAACATACTTAATGAAAATAAAGTCGAGTACTGTTAGTTTGGTTTTGTCAACCATCACAGTAACCTTGTCAGATGATACAAGGGTGTTTATTTCGTCTCCGTTTTTAGTAATTGCAATGCCGAGCTTAAGAGGGGCATCCAAGTTTTCAGCCTTTATTTGTATACCTCTAATTAACGTATGTTCTGGCAAACTAGTATCGCTCTCCCTTGGAGTAATAAATAAGCGAAAAATCATCATCATTTGCCTAGGTAGTGACAGTAGCGTGGGGGTAAATTCTAAGCCGACGGTGTCATCCCCCACTTCATCTAAGGACTTCTTTCTCTGTAGCATATATTCAGACCCCTGCCTAGTTATTTCAATCTGTTTTTTTCTGTTGTGTTCCTGGAACTAGGCTAACAAGAATGGGTCCTGCATTTAAGGCTTTTCTAAAATTGTTTTTCTTATCAAGTATACATTAGGGCTTCGTAGTTCAAACTTTAAATTCCAAGCAATTTCAGGAAGCAACGCCCAAGCATTCTCTCTTTTATGAATTTTTGTATTCAGTTTGAAAAAATCGTTTCCCCTTAAATTTTTTTGTTCAGGGTGGATATTGCTGTCGTTTTTTGTCTTCAATTTCTTTCGTTTTAAAACCCGTCTTTGGGTTTTTCCCAAATCCTAAAATTTCCCTGGCACTCCTTTTAAATCAACTCAGTTGGGGGCCGCTAGCTTTTAGTCTCGCGTGTTTTGGGAGCTAGCTGCGCTTTTGATTCGGGGCCCTGAGCCATTTTTTTAATTTTAAAAATTATAAAAACAACTTTTAAACTGGGGGGGTCTTCTGTAACAAGTTTGCGTGCTTAGTTTTTTCTAATGCTTTTTTATTTTTTTTACTATCTTTGTCCCTTTTTTAATAATTTTTCCCTTAAACATTTTCAAAACTTTTTCCTTATGTAAAAAAATCAACCGTTTTTACTGCGATCAAAAGTTTTTAAAAGACACTTGTTTTTTGGGTTTAAAGCCACACAGAAACAAAGGCGTGGCGGCCGCTAAAGGGGCTATTTTGCAGGTTTTTCTTTTTTTAACAATGTCTCTTTCAGCTGAACAGTCATCAAAAAAAAACATGTTTCAGTTCCCTCAAATAGTCAAGTAATGTTCTAAAAGCGCTCTTTTGTCCCCCTCGCCCAAATAAATTTCCTTTTTTTGTAACTTTTGTGCTTAATGGGGGTTTAAAAACAATGCTCGTAATGAAACCTGAATTTTTTTGAACAAATAAAGTACGAAGACGTTTTCCCACACCCGAAATCCCGCAGATAGAACGTGGGATTTTTTGGCAAAACTTCAAACTATCCTCTTTTTTTAATAGGTTTTTTCTTCTGCTTTTAATAACCCACTCTTTTACCTTTTTTCTTCAATGTTAACTGGGCATCACAAACCATAAAAACATGCATTTTTTTTGGGGGCGTTTCCGTCGTTTTCTTGTAAATTTTATTTTTATCCATCTTGCCCTACCCTTTCTCCACTTCAAAAAATCGTTTAAATGTGACTAAATCTAACCACACCCCATATTGGTTTTAAGTGTTTTCGAGTCTTCATCGTAAAGGCAAGTTTTTTACAACACGATCAACTGCAGGATCCTTTGCCTCCCTCCACGAAAAACTTTTTTTCCCATAAAAGTGTTGGTGGGAAAAAGGCCCGACCCGAAACAACTATCAGACTTGCCTTTTTTGCACAGTAACCTTCTCAATTTTTGGATTATAAAACGCTTTGATTCTCTATGAAAAGGAGTTTTCCTTCAGAAAAACAAGAAAAAATTTTTCCCTTTAAAAGACTTCAAGAGTTTTTGGGATGTATTTCCAGAGATGTCCCTTTGTTTCTTTTTTTAGTGGAGTTTAAACCTTTCTAATAAAAAATTTTTTTTTTTAACGGGTTAAGTTTGTTCTGGCCAGTTGGGGGAAAAGTAAAAAACCAAACCAAAAAAAGTCGCTACTGTGATTTACTAAGGGTCTTCAAAGAACACAAATCGCGGGAAAATGTCAGTTATAAGTAAGTTTTTTTTTTTTAGGGGGCCCTTTGGAAATATGGCAAAAGCTTTTTTTTTAAAATTTTCAAATCTGAGGGTTGCGAAACTTTTTTCCCAAATCTTCTGCTACTCCCTCTTTAACTCACCTTTGTTTCCCCGCTTTAAAACCTTGTTTGGCCCGTTTGGGTTTTTGTACCCCTGATAAACTTCTTTTTCCCCCCTTTCTTTTTAACAGCCATAGATCAGAATAAGGGAAAAAAATGCTGCCTCGCTTAGTAAAAAGACTTCTCTTCCCTCCATTTTTGTTGTCATATTTTTAAAACGATGGCCCTGCCCAAATTAGCAACAACAGTAGCATTAGGATCTTGATGTATACATTTTGAATGATTTTTAGCGTCCCTGGCTTATAACTCGCAGCCCAAGATCCGGAAACTTGAAAAATAAAACTTGTCCAGGCGAACTTTTGATGGGTTTTTACACAAATTTACAGCTCCCTTATACCTTTTCGCCAGGGGGTTCCTTTTCTCTTTTCTGTTGGATCGAGGTAAAACCATATGAGTTCATTTTTTATAAAAAAAAAAGTTTAAATAAAAATTTTGGCGAAGATTTTAGCAATTGATCCTGTTGGTGGAGAAGAAAAAAAACAAACTAGGCCCCTATTGAAAAAACGGGAAGCAGCAGCGGGCCCAAAGGGTGGTTTAAAGAAAATACGATTGTTAGAATTGATCATTATATGGCCATATGGGGCGAAGCACCAAAGCACTTAGGTTTTCTGTTTTCAACAGATAAAAAAATAATTTGTATGTAAAACCAGTAAAAAAAGGGGGGTTCTGCAAAGCCAACCCAACCCGTTTTTAAGCAGGGGGACAATTCTTAGAGATCCCCTGTGTTTACCAAAGGGAATTAAAAATTTTTTGACAATTTAAGGCCTGAGGTGTTAGCTTTTACAGAATTGGGGGAAAGTTGCCAACACAATCTAAAATCAAAACATACCTCTTCAAGAATTAAAACGAACAGCGATGAACAAAAGCGAAATTTTAAAAAAATTTAATAGGGGGACGCATTAAAAAAAATTGAAGATTTCCCATTGCCCAGCGTGAAAACCCGGGGGTTAAAGATCGTTAAGTCAATAAGGGGCGAAAGAAAACAATTTTGGGAAAACTTGGTGACTAGAGAGGAAAATAGAAAAAGAAAAAAATAAACTCGTGATTCAGTGATAACAATTTAGGGCGGAAGAAAAGGGTAAATACAGCAGAAAATACAAATTTTAAAGTTAAAAAGGGGGGCCAGGTTAGAATCTGTCTACTAAACAGAGCGCAGCTAATCACAAACAAGCAGAATAAGAAAACTATAAACAGAATATTTTTTAAAAAAACTACTACTGAAAGAATAAGGACTCTGTTCAGGGAAAGGGGATTACAAAGTTAGTATATTAACAGCTGTTGGGTTTGTATCTTACACTGTTTATGCTTTTAACAATATGCGCCAAAGGGCCCTTGCGCCTCCGACACCTCAACCTGGTAAAAGGGGGTTAAAAACAATTTCATATCTGCAAACCTATAAAGAAGTTTTGCCCAAAACGCTTGAGCTTGCCTGGATAATAGGGAGTGTTGTTGTTGGGTTTTTTTCTACTTAGGGAAGGGAGCTGGGTTTTATGGTGACCACTATGGGGCGTTAGGAGTGCTAGCTCTGGATTAATTTTTAGTGAAATAAGTTTTGGGTAATCCATAAAAATTTAAAAAAACAACGGGGCTGTCTTTTCGCTATGTGACGCAGGTGAGGAAGTGCAGGCGCGGCTTTTTGGGTGCTTTCTGGGGGGGGGGGGGGGCTTTAACTGGATCACTTTCTCAGGGGTGGGACTTTTTTAAAAAGGAGGAGCAGGGGCCCTTTTGTTAAGCCTTGATTGTGCCCTAAGTTTTGATCGTTCCAGCTTGAGGATTTCATTTTTAAATTCTGTTCATGCCAATCTGTATTCTAAGGTCAGAGGATGCTGTATAATCCATGGCCCACAACAAAGTCAACTTTGACCAGCTTTGCGAGAAAAGTCTTATACCTTTTTTGCGGCAGGCAAAACAAAACCAGAGTTATGATCTTCTAAATGGCTAAAAATTTTTCTGGCACAAAGCCTGTAAATTTATCACATGCAGACTTTTCTGTGTTGGCTCCCCAATAAACCCAAAATATTCCTATGGGTCTTAAAACCTTTTCACCTGGCAGTTAAAGGGCCTTTAAAATTTCTCTAAATTTCTAAATAAATTTTGCCAACATTAGGGGTTTTTGGGTTTAAAGGGCCCTAAACGAACTTTTTGTTGGTTGAAAAAAGGTGTGGCCAGGCCTGTCAAATTTTTTTTTTTGACCCCCCAAATAAATGTCCTAATCCATGATTGGGTCTAACTTTTCTAAATTAGTTGGGGTTTTAATGTTAAATTCGTTGGGTTCTTTAATTTTATTGGTCCATTAGGTTTTTAAATGGATTAAAAGGTTGTGTTAGGGGGGGGCATTGTAGTTCAGCTAGTATTCTCTGTACTGGTAAAAAAGAAGTTATATACTGACCTTTCCAAGAATTGGGGTGGTTTAAATGGTTTGCATAGAAACACCGCGCCCGTGGTTGCGCAGAAATGGGAAAATTTAACTGATTTTGTAAAAGCATAGGGTGATACCAGGGGATGGGATCTGTCACTCTTTATTGGGGGATTTAAAATTTTTAGTTGTGGGTTTACAAGTCTGACCTGGAAGCCCTTGATCCATCTACGGAATGGTTTTAAATTGTTGAAATCTAAAAAGGGGGGGTTTAAAACGCTCCTCATTGTAAAATTTGCACTTTCGTTTTATTTAAAAGGTTCTATTTTTTAATAGTTTTTAAAATAGTTATAAAAAAAATGTACATTTTATAACCCCAACAAAACAAAAAGTGTTTTAACGCACCCAATTGTCAATTGCCGGAGTTTTTAGGATTGCCCTTAAAAAAATTGGCTTAATTTTGTGGGTTAACATATTGAAAAAGCCCAAAATAATGATTAAGGGTTTAAAGCAACAAGGCGTCAAGAAGTCATATACAATACCCCGAAGGTTATTACAACTTTTTTTTTTGAAAGAATACTTAGGAATTTTGGATATTTTTTAAAATTAACGAAGAAACCTCAATTTTATACATTTCCCCCGAAGAAAGAAAGAGTAATTTTCCTAGAGGCCTGGCTAAAATTTTGGCTTTCACAGTGGTGACGCTTATAGATTTATAAAGAGAAGATTTTTCAATTTGAAGGTAAAAAACCTTCTGTTTTTCCCTGAAAACCCAATGTTTGATGTCCCTTTACAACGTTAAAAAAAATGCAATTTGTTTAAAGGGTACCCGTCTACATTTTTAAAAGGTTTGCCATCAAATAGGGCGGGTTTTGCGATTTCGTTTAAATTTAGTTGGGAAAAAAACGTGAATTTTTAAAAAAATTTAATTTTGGTCCTTTTAAATTCATTTAAAGTAAAAAAACTAACCCAAAAAGGGAGCCGTTATTTTTTTGTTTTAATATGCTGGAAGTAGAAAGCTACTTAAACCCTTTTTTTATGTCCCCGGAGAAAGTAAAAACTTGGTCAACGTCCCAAACATTTTGCACGGAAACCCCCATTTTAAATTAACGATTACGTCGATTTTTGGCGGTTTTGCGTGTTAATTTTGTTTAGAAAACAGGTGTTGATTTTGGCAAAAAGTAGCATGAGAAGGACGTGATTTGTTTGTGAAAAGGGGGGTTTTCGTGCAAAATAAGATGGGTGAGCTTGAACGAAGATATTTACATTCTCTCCATCAGCAGCAGCAGCAGCAGCAGCATGATCATACTGGTGATCACATGACAACTAATTTAGATCTGATTCTGTACAATGTACAAATCCTGACAGAGAAATAGATCTGGATCTCCTCCTGATTCACATTTATTGCTTGTACACAGTGGCTTGTTCTGTGTGCGTGTGTCTGTCTGTCAGTCTGTCTGTTTGTCTGTCTGTTTGGCTGGCTGTCTATTTGTCTGTTTGTCTGTCAGTTTGTCTGTCTATCTGTCTGACTATATGTCTGTCTGTCCGTTTGCCTGTCTGTCAGTGTGTCTGTGTGCAACAGACCAGCCAGGGGTGGAGGTGTACAGTGACGTCATGTCGTCATGATCATGCTGTTTTCAGGTGACCCCCAGTACAGGGACACCTGGATTCTCTGTAATTACCTTCCTGATGCAACGTGACGCTGACGTCCTGGTACGTCGTCTGAGTGGCCGTCACGGTGTACGGGTCAGGGTGGTGCCACGTCCC